>NMUG010004309.1:0-13972 GCA_002855965.1 Monotropa hypopitys | reverse complement strand
TGAGTTTTAGGATCAGCCATATATTTTTTACTACAATATTTACATATAGCCCGTTGAATTCCATCCTCGGTATCCTTAGCCAGAATTTTTTGGAAGTGATCCCATACTACAGATGGTTGTCTGCGAGCCTTTTTCATAGGTGGATTTGTGGGCAAGATAGAAGGTCCAACGGGATGCATAGTAGCTTCAACCGAATCCATAACCTGATACAAAAAAAAAACAAAAAAATAGATTACTGTCTTATATACATGGCAGTAAAAATGAAATTAGAATCCATAAACATTGCTGCAAAAAATGATACAGAAAATATAGAAAATGTGGCTGCAAAAAACGAGATTCAATCCATAAATATTGCTGCAAAAATGATACAGAAAATATATAAAGCATGGCGGCAAAATGATACCACAATCCATAAACGAGATTACAACATTATTTTGTGTTGAATACAAAATGAAACAAAAAACGTGACTACAAAATGATACAAAAACATGGCTGCAAAATTATAAAAGAAAAATATTTGTAGAATATACCTAACAAGTATTGCGATTTCTGAAGGGGCAATAGAATTAGGGGCTGCGAGCAAGAGCGCGACAGGGCCTACAGTGGTGCGGTGGTGGAGGAAGGAGAGGAGAGGAGGAATCGCGAGTCGAGGAAATCGCGAGCGAGGGAGGAGAGGAGAAGTACAGTCGAGGTTTGAGGCATGGGATGGATTAGAGGAGAGGTACAGGCGAGGTTGCGGCGTGGGATGGAGGAGAGGAGAGGAGGAATCTCGATTGGGGGAAGGAATCGCGAGCCAGGGAGGAGAGGGTTTGCGTTTGCGGTGTGTTAGGGGAGTTGAAATGTCTTAGGTTGAAGGATATGGCATTGGCACCCGTAAATTATTAACCCTGTGATAATAGCAGGTCGGGTCGGGTTATGCGGTTTGCTATGTGTTTAACCCGATCTCCGACCTGATAACCGAAAAAATTAAAAACACGAACTGAACCCGACCATCTGCTGGTTTTAAACTGCCCGAAATGTAGTCGGGTAGGATCGGGTTGGGTCGGGTTGTCGGTTTTTTTGCTCACCCCTAGTTATCAGGGATGAGGCATGACAAGTTTTGGTATCAAAGCATAGGTTTGAGGTTCTGTAGACTAGAGAAGTCGAGTCAGCTGTACTATGGACATAGGGTGTTGTTGAGTCGATTGAGTTTTAATGATTTCTAATATCTAAGCATTATTTGTGGCGTTGGTTGTAGCAAATTGCTAGATGGATCGCGAAGAAGGATTATCACTTTATTTATCGAAAGAGGTTAAGGGAATGCAACAATGCGAGTCAGAAAATGGAGATGGTGATATAGATATATTCATATCTATGATGGTGAAATATGTAGAGAATCGAGGTGATGACGAGGATAAAAAAATTAAGAAGTCAGATCTTGTGGCACTTAAGCAAATTAAAAGGCTATATATGATAGAATCAGAAGGATCAAATGGGATTAGCTATGCGAAGAAGTGGTTGGAGAAAATGGAGAAGAAATTTGTGGAATCATTTAGAAGGATTAAGCAGGGGAGTAGTACCGTAGCGGAATACGAGTCGAGATTTGAAACTCTAGTTCGATTAAAATAAGGAAATAGCAAAGTCTAATGTTAGAATATGTGATCGTTTCAAGAGGAGGTTAAGTGAGATGATAGTGAGTAGAATGCCAAGAATTCGAGAGATATCCTTTGATGGTTTGGTGAAAGTGGCTATGAGAGTGGAGAAACAAATTAAAAATTTGCCAGAGTATCGGAAGTTGATGAAAGGGAAGAAATTGAAAGGGAAGAAGTTGGATCAGGCATCAGAGAAGCAGAAGCGAGAGCCAGTATTAGCAATAGCAAAGTAAGGGAGTTAGAGTTCAAAAGAAGTAGTAGTTGTGATCTGAATTTCGAGGATGAAATTTCTGTAGTTGGGGAGAGTTGTAAGACCTGTGTTGTGAAATAAGGTCATTATTAATAAATAATTGAGATTTAAGGATAATTTGGACTTAAAGGTATGATTTAGAATTTTGTGGAAAATTTTGAGGATTTTTTTGTTTAAGATACCGGTATCTTGGAAGACCAAGATACCGATATCTTGAGTTTGTGCTGTCTCGTGGCAATGGTGATACAGAGCTGTATCTTGTAAAGGCCACGTACATGTTGATATAACAAAGTTATGCATGTATCTTGTTGTCAAGATGATGCAGACAGCATGGCAGAAGAATATTTCAGAGAGGTTAGAGTCAGGACACGCGGGGGCACTCTCAGGTCAGACAGTAAAAACAAGTCACGCGCAGAGCATCCTAGCCCAGCAAAGCAAGCTGCTGTTCGGTCTTCACCACGATTGAGTGCGGCCAAGCATCGTTCTGGAAGCTCAGGTCCTCCAGGTGAGCAAAGAAGTTGATCCCCCACTTGATAGGAACATTTGACGCGCAGTTCAGGTCAGCCATTAGCTCAGCTCAGGTCAGATTAGCCATCAGCTCAGCACAGGTCAGATTAGCCATCAGCTCAGCACAGCTTTGCGGCACTACCCTTGCTGCGCGGAACGGATATCACCTGGCCCCACCAGACTATTTTGACTTTCTTAAGTTTCGGGTTAACCCAACATGTTTAGGGTTATTTTATTTTCTTTCCTTTTTTGGCCTAGTTTTGTCGGTTGCCCAGGTTTGTACTTAGGGTTTTTGTCTCTTTTGGTATTTTGTGTGGTCGTCCTATATATAGGGAGTTTGTATCCTGATGGGGGGAGATTATTGAATGAAAATTTTGTGAGTCAAGCAGTGCTTCTTCCTCTCCCCCATTTCCCTTCGGCATTCCTGTTCTAGGAATCAACGATTTGGTTTGAAGCTGCGTTCTGGTATTTCGTGCGCGAGATCAACAGACCGCGAGCCTTGATTCTGGGTATTCGTGCGCGAATCAACAGGTTGAGAAGAGAATCAACAGAGGTATTCCAGGTGAATCAATTCCCCATTTTGTTTATCATTTATCATTTTACCTTTTGTTAGTTTCCGCTGCATCAGCTTGGTATCAGAGCTCTATGTCCTGATCCTATCAGAGCAATTTCCGATTCCTACCAGAGCTTTGCATTTCGATTCTTATCTGATTTCGAATACCATCCTCTAAACACATGGCTCCTAGGAGACGACCTGGTCATGAACTTGAAGAAGATAGGCTCGACAGGCTGCAACAGACTGTGGAAACTTTAGCAGCCAGTGTTGCGGGCATCCAACTCCAGCTTCAACCCCAACACCCTGATCAACCCCATAGTAGACCAAATCCTCGTGACGAGGAGGAGGTTGAAACCGAACATATGTACAGAAATGAAGAGGAGAACCCCTTTGCTGAAGATGAGCATTATCAAAGACCAGAGAGATACCCGGTATCGGTTCCCTATTCCTTGGCTAGATGATTTGTTAGACCAGCTCAGCGGGGCCACAGTATTTAGTAAGCTCGACTTGAAAAGTGGCTACCACCAAATCCGCATCCGTGAAGGGGACGAGTGGAAGACCTCCTTTAAGACCAGATAAGGGACATTTGAATGGACGGTCATGCCTTTCGGCCTATCCAATGCCCCTAGCACTTTTATGAGAGTAATAAACCAGCTGTTCCGCCCGCTAATTGGAAAATTTGTCGTTGTTTACTTTGACTACATCCTTGTTTACAACCCTGATCCGGATACACATTTACAACATCTGCGGCAGGTCCTACAGTTATTGCGAGAAGGTCAGTTATATGCTTCCCGAGCTAAGTGTTCGTTCATGATGACCAGTGTGCTCTTCCTAGGGTATGTAGTGGGTGGAAAAGGAATTTCGGCTGATGAATCCAAGATTGAGGCAGTTCGGAAGTGGCCTACGCCAAAGAATATCCATGATGTCAGAAGCTTTCATGGCTTAGCCTCTTTTTACAGGAGATTTATACCTAACTTCATCACTATCATGGCCCATATCACTGATTGCATGAGAGCTGGACAATTCCTTTGGACGGACGCTGCCGCACGAGCTTTTGGTGAGATCAAGGACCGCTTAACCTCATCTCCTGTGCTTGCCTTACCAGACTTCTCCAAACCGTTCGAACTACATTGCGACGCTTCAAAGGTTGGAATTGGAGTTGTCCTCAGTCAGGGTGGTCGCCCCATCGCTTTCTTCAGCGAAAAACTACACGGAGCCATATCCAATTACAATACGTACGACGTTGAATTCTATGCCATCGTCCGAGCCTTGAAGCATTGGTACTCCTACCTCTCTCAAAGTGACTTCATCCTCTTCTCTGACCATGATGCTCTTAAACATATTAATAGTCAAGATAAGCTTTCAGCTCGGCACGCCAGATGGGCAGCCTACTTGCAACAGTTTACTTTCTCGATCCGACACAAATCAGGAGTACAGAACAGAGTGGCAGACGCCCTCAGTCGGCAAATGTGTCTTCTCAGCACCATGCGGAATGAGGTAATGGGTTTTGACTCTTTTAGAGAACTCTTAGAAACTGATGTATACTTCAAGCAGGTTGCTTGGGAGGTACTGGAAGGGGGACGTCCCGAATATTCGTTGCACGATGGGTTCTTGTTTAAAGGCAACCGATTGTGTGTGCCTGACTCGAGCCTCAGACTCAAGATCATTAAAGAACTCTATGAAGAAGGCCATGTTGGAAGGGACAAAACTATCCAGTTGGTCAACGATTCGTACTTCTGGCCTTCCATGCGCCGCGACATTACTAGGATGGTGGAGCGATGGAGAACCTATCAAGTTGCCAAGGGGACCGCAACCAACGCAGGCCTTTACTTACCGCTCGCCATCCCAGATCATCCTTGGTCCAGTGTTAGCATAGACTTCGTCCTGGGATTGCCGCGTACTCAATGCGAATTTGATTCAATTTTTGTGGTCGTAGATCGATTCACCAAGATGGCCCATATAATTGGATGTCGAAAAACCAATGATGTTGTCCACATTGCCCAACTTTACTTTCGTGAGGTCTACAGATTACATGGCCTACCGACATCTATCGTTTCTGACAGAGATACAAAGTTCCTCAGCTATTTTTGGAGGTGCTTATGGAGATTGACCAACACCAAATTGGACTTCAGCAGCGCATACCACCCCCAAACGGACGGGCAGACTGAGGTGGTTTACCGATCGTTGGGAAATCTGTTAAGATGTTTAGTGGGAGAGAAACCTAAGAACTGGGACCAGAGGATGTATCAGGCTGAATTCGCCTTCAACAGGTCAGCTAACCGCAGTACGGGACTCAACCCATTTATGGCCAACTATGGATATCAGCCCCGGGCCTCTATGGACCTAGCCTCAGTCCCTAGCATGTCGAGAATCCACAAGAAAGTCGAAGACATGATTAGTGACCTACAAAATGTCCACGCACAAGTTCAACACAATTTGGAAAAGTCCGGGACTAAGTACAAAGAAACTGCTGATAAGAGGAGGCGATTGGTGGAGTTTAAGAAGGGAGATTTCGTTTGGGCCGTGTTGACAAAAGATAGATACCCCGCACATGAGTACAACAAGTTAGCAGCACGGAAGATTGGATCGTATGAGATTATCGAGAAAATCAATACTAATGCCTACAGATTGCAACTTCCGAGTCACCTCAACATTTCAGATATTTTTAATGTCAGTCATCTCTGGCCTTATCACGGAGAAAGCTCGGAGGAGGAGGTCGTGCTAAATTCGAGGACGAATTCTGTCTTACCTGTGGATGATGATGCAGACGGCATGGCAGAAGAATATTTCAGAGAGGTTGGAGTCAGGACATGCGGGGACACTCTCAAGTCAGACAGCAAAAACAAGCCACGCGCAGAGCATCCTAGCCCAGCAAAGCAAACTGCTGTTCGATCGTCACCATGATTGAGTGCGGCCAGGCATTGTTCTGGAAGCTCAGGTCCTCCAGGTGAGCAAAGAAGTTGATCCCCCACTTGATAGGAACATTTGA
The DNA here is from genome assembly GCA_002855965.1 of Monotropa hypopitys. Taxonomy (NCBI): domain Eukaryota; kingdom Viridiplantae; phylum Streptophyta; class Magnoliopsida; order Ericales; family Ericaceae; genus Monotropa; species Monotropa hypopitys. The sequence goes on along the minus strand of NMUG010004309.1, from coordinate 8,039 downwards.
CGCGCAGTTCAGGTCAGCCATTAGCTCAGCTCAGGTCAGATTAGCCATCAGCCCAGCACAGGTCAGATTAGCCATCAGCTCAGCACAGCTTTGCGGCACTACCCTTGCTGCGCGGAACGGATATCACCTGGCCCCACCAGACTATTTTGACTTTCTTAAGTTTCGGGTTAACCCAACATGTTTAGGGTTATTTTATTTTCTTTCCTTTTTTGGCCTAGTTTTGTCGGTTGCCCAGGTTTGTACTTAGGGTTTTTGTCTCTTTTGGTATTTTGTGTGGCCGTCCTATATATAGGGAGTTTGTATCCTGATGGGGGGAGATTATTGAATGAAAATTTTGTGAGTCAAGCAGTGCTTGTTCCTCTCCCCCATTCCCCTTCGGCATTCCTGTTCTAGGAATCAACGATTTGGTTTGAAGCCGTGTTCTGGCATTTCGTGCGCGAGATCAACAGACCGCGAGCCTTGATTCTGGGTATTCGTGCGCGAATCAACAGGTCGAGAAGAGAATCAATGGAGGTATTCCATGTGAATCAATCCGGCATTCTGTTTATCATTTCTCATTTTACCTTTTGTTAGTTTCTGCTGCATCACAAGAGCTTAGCCAGGTGTTGATCTAAGAGTTAATCTACAAAAAAGTGTTGAGTTCGAAGGAGTTCCAATTTGCATGAAGATGTGTTGTCAACACATATAGGAGTTGTATAAGAAATTGTTGACAGGTGTAAGGATGAACAAGGAGTATATGTATAGAATGAAAATCGTATACCAATTGAAACTCTGATAATCTATACATCAATCAATCCGAGAATTTAGAGATTAGTGAGAGAGGGAACGATTTCTAGGAAGAGAGAATGGGAGTTGGGTTACTGTTTTGGAGTTTGCTAAAGGTAGAATAATGGTGAAGATGATGAACAGTACCCCTTGGGAGAAATGAAGAACAAGTCTGCAACAAACTTCGGAGATTTATTACAGATAATTGAGGTAACGAATCAAAAATATAAAAATACAGTTTTGTTCCAATTTGCTTCTAGTTTATGTGTTCCGAATTTGAGGCGGATCGAATGGGTTTTGATAGGGTAGAATCGGCTCTGAGCAGTAGGTGGTAAGAGAGGAGGAGAAACCCTTTCGGCAAAATCTTTCAATTTTTAGTTCGAGAAATTGAGGTAAAATTTTTAGAATACGTTTTAATAAAGTTGTTATAAATCATGTCTAGTACATATGGTCCAAATTTGGTAGTAATCGGAGTTGATTTGCTATGTAAATTGGAAAAAAATCGATTTAGGAATCAAACCCAGAATTTTAGCAGAACTGTTCTTCGATTCTGTCATAAAACCTTAGATACCGATATCTTGATTTAAGATACCGATATCTTAGGCAGAGGAGCTAGAAACCGTAGTTGGCTAGGTTAAGAAACCGATATCTTTATTAAGATATCGATATCTTAATTATTAAGATATCGATATCTTAATTATTAAGATATCGATATCTTAAGAGTTAAACTGCGGTATCTTACAAGTTATGAACTGATATCTTTGGGTTCTGTTTAAGATACCGATATCTTAGTTAAAGATACAGATATCTTAAGTCTCAGAAAAAATATGAAGTTTTGAAAAATCATGTTTTTGGAGAAATTTTAATACCAAATCAGTATAGTGTTTATGTTAAAATTATTAGAAGCTTATTTTAGCATATTGGTATGTTCTAGGTGTTGGTGAGCCTTCGTGTTCGGTGCAAAGGAAAGGAAAGCAAGCCGTTTAGGAGTTCTTCATATTTTGTGAGTACTCTTATGAATTTCATAAATTAAAGTAAGTTGTTATTTTTTATAGTATAAACATATGGTGATTGGAAATGAATTGAAAAGATGGAAACCCTTTGGATCACAAATATATTTTGATATAGGTGAGTTATGGTTTTGGAATAAAAAGAAGAGTGTGGTCATATTTAAAAAAGTTTTTATATAAATGGTGTTTGAGAAAAAGGGTGATGATTTAAATTATGAAATGGTATTTTGAAAAAGGACGATATATGATTTTGGGTGTGAGTTAAAGAGGATTTTAAATGAGTTCTATGATATGGTGTCGAGTTGAGTAAAAAATGGTGTTAATTCCAAAAGAGAATTATGGTGTTGAATTTGGTGTGAGTAAAATGGGTGTGTTTTGGTGTAAAGAAAAGAAAAGTATTATAAATTATAAAAAATATATTTTGGAGTACTTCAATAGCCTTGCCATAGATCAGGTGAGTCTATGGATCAGTATGCACAGGTGGTGCAATCGAGATGGTGATATTAAATATATATATTTATACCTAGAGATAAAGGTGTCGGTCCTTACCACTGGGGCTGGTGTAGTGGCCCCTGGATCATTACTTGTTGCTTATCCGAGAATGTACCTAGGGTATCAGATCTGACATAACGTTTAGTCACCGGGCGTTAATGACTCTTGGCTATTATTGTGCGAGTATATATATAAGGTGTGGTGTAGTGTGGTGTGGTGTTAGATCTTTATGATCTTATTTTGAGTTGGTGATTCCACTAGTTGGTAAATTTTATGGTGATTATCAAAAAGTCTAAAATGATGTTTTGTGTTTAGTAAAAGAGATAAAAGGGTGATATGAGTTATATATATATATATATATAAGAGATGTGTTGAGTGAGTAGAGAAAAGGTGATTTCATAAAAGGAAATGGAATTTTGGAAAAGTGTGTGTGAGAGTGATTTTAAAAATGATGGTGATCCTTAGCTATTTTTGCTTCTTTTCTTTATACTTTTCATTTTAGTATTCACCAGCCGTCGTCGCTAATGCACGCTTGTGCCTTTCTTTTTAGGTGCTTGGAGCTAGAGTCCACAGTCTGGTCCAGCTGTTGTGTCGTGGTGGTTGTCAGAGTTGTGTAACAGAGTTGAGTCTTTTATTTATTTCTTTATTTGAGAGGATGTTTAGCTCTCACTTGAGTCTGCTTTTAGTTTTATCGAGTTGTAGTAGAGTTGTATTGGCCTTGAGCCCAGTTGTGTTGTGGAGTTGAGTTGTATCGGTCATGTTGACCAGAAGTTGTTTTTATTTCTTGAGTCTGTTCTGGAGTCTGTATCATTTGAATATTATAATCAGATCAGTGGTGTTTTATTTTCAGTTGTCGTGTAGTATGCTACATCCTGGGTTTAGATTTCAATCTGATTTCCATCGAATTAAATTATCAAATCTTCTCCGATTAAACCCAAATTTTGAATACATGATCTACAACTAATTTGGAACAAATCTGATTAAATGGATTTTGGATTTGTTACCTCAATTGATTGATAAAAATTCCCGAATATTTGTCGCAAGAGTTTTCTTTTTCCTCTTTCTTCAACCTTCTAAATAATTCGATTCTAACTTATCAAAACTCAATCATTTTCTACCAAATTAGCATCAAATGATCTAGATGAAATTTAGAACAATACTACGTATTTAGATTTTGAATTCAATACCTTAATTGGTTGGAAATAAAATCCAAAGCTTATGCCACAAGTGATCTCCTAAGATCACTATTCATCTTCCTCATTCGTAGCACCTCTGCAAATCCACTTCTCAGCAACCCAATTCTTTCACGACTCTCCTCTTTGCTGTCTCTCTCTCTCTCACACACACACACACAACCCAAATCAGAACTTACTCACACAATTTAACTTAGTATTTTCTTCATTGTCCAGACTCATACGAGAGTTCTTGGTGATAAATATTATGATATGACTGAATATATTATATGCTCTGATCTTTGATATTAACGACATCACAATTCTCACAATTCATCCACATCTTGACACCTTACGTCAACTAATGACAACACAGCTTTATGCAGATCAAAATGCCTCAAATACACACACATTGCGTTCTGATATAATCCTCCATTACCACCATCTCTCATGCCTACGACACATTGTAACGACCCGTATTTCCTAAATACGTTTCCAGAATTAAATTATCATTTTAAATCGATTAATAAATTTTAGTATGGATTTCTTGGTTTCTGTTGAGGGTTAGAGTGGGTGTTGTACCCCTTGTCGGTCCATTCTTTCGGTCCGTATTTGATCTGGGATGCTCTGGGAAGTCCCGGGAGGAGTTGTGGTCGAGGTTGGGCTTAAAATTCAAAGTGTATCATTTTTCCCCAGCGTCGAGCGGTCGGGCTGTGGTTGCCGACCGATCGTGGAATTTCAGTAGAGATTATCTTTTTTTAAAGCATGTAGACCGGTACACGTGTACTTCGTCGACCGGTCGTGGCATTCCAGTGGAGTTTTCGTATAGGCCTCGACCGGTCGAGCTAGAAACGTCGACCGGTCTCCGCAAGTAAAAATGTTGTTTTTATGTTTTAATGAAGGACAATTTTGTCTTTTCAAGTGGGGGGTTATATATATCATTGTTTGCTCGAATTGGGTCATCTTCCTCACATAATTTGCCCTAGATTCTCTCTCCACCTCCATGGGAGCCTCTTCTCTCCATTCTCTCTAACATTTCTCCCTCCTCCCATGCTCCAATGGCTTTAGGCCTTTGAGAAACGTCGATCCTCTAGCCGAGCTCTCTCCGTCTATGTGCATAGTTTGTGTCGGTGTCAAGACACCCTCACCCAGGGTTTTCTCCTTGCTTTGGGATTGAGGTAAATATGCCTTTATCTTGTGTTCGTGTGATTATGTTAGGTCGCCTAATTTGATTTGCAAGATTAAAATCAAGGTTTTCTCTAAAAACCATGTTTTTGGAAATCATGAAATTTGACATGTTTGATTAAATGAAATTGGACTCATCCTTGCATTGGATTTGAAGGTTCTTGGTGATTTGAGGACGCGTGGTAATTAATTTGTGCCTAGGACTTGTATTGGGATATTGTGGAGTTTGATGAGAATTAGGGGTTTTCCCTAAGAGTGTAAATTAGTGGAATTGAGCGGTGATCTTGTGCCCGCTAGGTATTTGATAGAATGCTCGAAGGGCTTGCGAGTATAATTCATGGTTCCGTATGATTGTTAGGCCTTGGTTAGGCCCTTGTGTGTGGCCCTTGATTCTTGGATGATGAGTTAGACTCACGGTTTAAAGATGGATATGTCTTACTTAGGCCTTGTGTGTGTCCTTGAGCTTATGGTTGATGGATTAGGTGATAGATTAGGTGTCCTTGGTGACTAGGACCCTTGTGTGCACTTGTGCACAATAGGTGTTTGGTGAAAGACCTTGGTGAAGAGAATTGGGTATCTATGTGTGAATTCGTCACACTAGACTAAGGAACTCGTTCCTAGGCTATTGAGATTCGTTGTAGAAATGACTCGGTGAACTCGTCATCTTCGATTTGGGAACTCGTCCCTCGTAGGCAAACTCGTTTCCCTTGATGGAGAATTCGTCTTCTTTGATTCGTATTTGAAAACATACTCAATTCACCTATATTAAACAACCAACTAAAATTAACAAGAAGTTCGTGGACTCGATGACTTTGTGACCAAACGATGTGGTCTTCGACTATTTGTAAATTAGTGCATCCCTCGTGGCACTTTATGAGTTGGTGTATTCCTCGTGACACCTCGTATTTCGTGCATTCCTCGTGGCACCTCGTGTGACAATGCATCCCTCGTGGCACTTCGTGAGTGGGTGCATTCTTCGTGGCACCTCATGCGGTAGTGCATACCTCGTGGCACTTCGTGAGTTAGTCAACCCTTGAACTTGTCAAGGCGACTTTAAATCGATCCTGGGCTTGATGGTTTTCCAAATTAGTTTTCAAAGTGATGGTCCACATTTTTTGTAGGCCAATCCTTTCTCGTGGGATGGTTCGAGACTCATGTGACTCTTTTCAAATAATAGTCCACGTTTGGGGTAGGTCGGTCCTTATTTAGTGAGGCGGTTCGATACTCGTGTGACTTGTTTTCAAAGTGATGTTAAGCCGGGAGTCGAACAAACTATTAAAGCAAGATAAATCTTTTCACCAATGTGTACCTATATAGATATGTATATAGAGGATCGTAAAGAATATGTGATGTCCTATGTGGTTTGGTGGATTGGATGGAGATAAGCCAAGTCGTGGAATTAGCTAGTCGTTGATGTTTAGCTAAGTCGTGGAATTAGCTAGTGGACTCGATGTGATGTTTGGCTTGGCGTACTATGGTTAGTAGCGGTACCATTTGAGATGGGTTGTGTTCTTGGGAGTGTCCTCCCTAGATAATGTGATAGTTTACCATGTCGTCATGGTCGTGGTTGAGATCCTTGGCCCTTACGGCCTTTGAACTAGTGTACGTGGCTTAGTTGTGTAAAAAGGGATACTTGGTAAAGAGAGGGTTTAACTTTGTGATGTTGATGGTCTTGAGCAATATCTAGTGATTGGGTTATCCCTGGGTATACTTGTGTTGGTGAAATTCTTGGTTAGACTTATGCATTTTGGCTTGGTTAGTCACTTGGTAGTGGTATTTAAGATTGTGTGAAAAATGGCATGTTTGTGATTGCATCATAGGGATTCACACCACTTGCACATGTCACCATAATTGCATTTGCACTTGATAAGTGCATATTTACTGGGTCTTTATGACTCAACCTTCTTTTTACCGTTTTTGTAGGGTTGCGGGGTTGGATAGCTAGTAGTAGAGAGTTGGTCTTGGCTTGCTCCAGTTTCCTTTCAGTGTGAGGTATATTTCATGTTTATTTCATTTCAGCACTACAGCTTCTCCCCTCTTTTCCCCCTTGTAGCCTACGGGCATCCCCCTTTTATTTTAAAAGAGTTGTAATATCATTTTAACGCAAGCAAGTTATGTAAAGGTATCATTGTTCTTCAATTTCAAGTAAGTTCCAATTGTAAAAGATTTGTAAAGGAGTGGTTTTACTATTCACGACCCCCTGTGAGGTGGTTTGATAAATGTGGTTCAATGATAATCATTCTTTTATTCATTTAAAAAAAATGGTTTGAAAATTCGGGGCGTGACACACATACTCTGCACAATTTTCACTTTTTCTATTCTTTACACTAAGGCCCCTAAAGCTTAATTAAAACTTACAATCCATCTTATTTTAGCTCTAAAGTCTCAAATAATCTCATAAAAATTCCACAGAATTCAATAAAATTCCTCAAAGTTTTCCTATAATTCTTAATCATTTCTTAAACCCACAAATTTATTCTAAACCTCATTTATTTATTATTATTATCCTTAAAACACGACATAGGTCTTGTACTTATGATGGGATTCTATGATTTATCTATAGTATGAGATATTAGGATGTAGTTGGGAATGGACTTATGATAGGATTCCTGGACTCATCCATAGTATGAGATGTATATGTAGGACGAACTGGAAATGGACCTGTGATGGGATTTCCGGGTTCATCCATATGAAAATGAAATCAACGAAAGAAAAAGAACGGCTCCAATCATGGTAACAATGAAACCAAAGTCAATGTACATGGCATACGTTACACGAAAAAAACAAGAACATGGTAGTGTAGGGAGTACAACTTGTCACCTGTAGAGTGAGGATCATTGTCATGCATACTATTCATCATTGGATCATTTACTGCATGCTATACAAGCATACACGAGTCCACGGCAAGCTTAGCCATGGTAGAACATAGATTTTCACTACTTGGCATAACGCCCTTTTCTTTTTCAGATTTGATCCTCCTTCTTGAGGACCCTTTACATTTGGAGTTCTTTGCCACCTTGATTTTCTTTTGGCATGGAAATCCAAGATTTTGCGGAGGCTTGAGGTTCGGGTCCACTACAGTCGGTTTTGGAGCAGTGTTAGCCCACCAGTTGGCATTGCAGTTGTACTAGCAGGTGGTAGTGTTTGGCTAGTATTGTCAGCCTTTGTTTTTGTGTAGTAGTTTAGCCTTGTTTGGGGCTTACCTAGTTGTTGTAATTATTTTTATTCAGACAGTTGTAGCCTTGTTCTTTTTTGATGATAGTAGTTCTGGAGTTATTTATTTGGATTAGCGATATTTGATTTGTCGCTATACTTAGAGGTTTTATATTATGGTGCTGTGTGGAGAAGTGATGTATCATCTTAAAGTTTCTATGAGGTATTTTATTTATAGTAGCTTGTGGTATTATGCGATGAG
>NMUG010004308.1:0-13973 GCA_002855965.1 Monotropa hypopitys | reverse complement strand
TGGTTCCTCCACCTAACCATCCATCGACTCTTCTCCCTCTACCTAAGATTGTACCTATTCCGGATGAAAATACATCGTCCGAGGTTGATAAAGATGATCTTGTTGCTCCATTGCACCCTACGGTGGCTCCTTTCCCTCATAGACTTGCACCTAAGTCTAAAGGGCAATTTCATGATGATATCTTTGAGTTGTTCAAACAAGTAAAGGTGAACATACCTTTGCTTGATGTTATCAAACAAATCCCTTCCCATACCAAATTTTTGAAAGATCTTTGTATCGTTAAGAGGAAATTGAATGTTCACAAAAAAGTGTTGTTAACCGAGCAAGTGAGCTCCATTCTTCAAACAAATGTTTCCCCTAAATACAAGGACCCTGGTTGTCCTACCATCTTGATTAATATTAGGGATAATAAATGTGAAAAAGATCTACTTGATCTCGGGGCTAGTGTCAACCTCTTGCCCTTTTTCGTTTATCAACAACTCGAGCTTGGTGACGTGAAGCCAACCACTATGACTTTACAGCTTGCCGATAGGAGTGTGAGAGTACCAAAGGGAGTGGTCGAAGACGTATTGGTCCAGGTAGATAATTTTGTCTACCCGGTGGATTTTGTGGTTCTAGATACTTGTCCTATTTCTCCCATCGCTAAATCATCCCAAATCCTAATCATTCTCGGTCAAACATTCTTGGCAACTTCCAATGCCATCATTCATTGCCTAAATGGGTTATTGAAGCTCACTTTTGGTCACATGACCTTGGAGCTCAACATTTTTAATGTGGGAAGTCAAATGGGAGACGATGAGGAGGTTCACGAAGTGAACATGATAGAGTCTATAGTGCAAGACCATATCGACTCGATGCTCTATAAGGATCCCCTTGAGAGGTGTCTCACTTCCAATGAGATGTCATTTCTTGAGTCGACGGAGGTCAAATTTTCGAATGCTTTACTTGATGAGGAACTTGATGAGGTGTATGGAGTCGATTCTTGGACTCCTAAATTTGAGGAACTTCCCGAGTCTAAGGGATTGTCACTACCCTCTAGTGTACAAGCCCCTACACTCGAATTGAAAGAGCTACTCAAACATTTAAAATATGTATATCTTGGGGTAGATGAGACGTATCCGGTGGTGATCGCTTCCACTTTGGAAGAAGATCAAGAGATTAGATTGATAGCATTGCTAAAATCTCGATGAGGGGCAATTGGTTGGACTATTGCCGATTTATATGGCATAGATCCAGTTATTTGTACCCATCGTATCTTTCTTGAAGATGATGTGAAGCCATCACGGCAACCGTAAAGGAGATTAAATATCAACATGCGTGACGTAGTGAAAAAAGAAATCATCAAACTCTTGGATGTCAGAATAATTTATCCTATCTCGGATTCTAAGTGGGTAAGCCCAATACAAGTCATACCCAAAAAGGCGGGAGTGACCGTAGTACTAAACGAACGGGGGGAACTTGTTCCCACCCGAATTGCCTCCGGGTGGCGAGTATGTATGGATTACCGAAAATTGAATAGTAGTACTAGGAAAGACCACTTCCCACTTCCTTTCATTGATCAAATTTTGGAAAGGGTAGCGGGTCATTCCTTTTATTGCTTCTTGGATGGTTATTCCGGCTATAACCAAATTAAGGTGTCATTAGAGGATCAAGAAAAAACTACTTTCACTTGTCCTTTTGGTACCTATGCATTCCGACGTATGCCCTTTGGGTTGTGCAATGCACCGGGTACTTTCTCCCGATGCATGCTCGGAATTTTTTCCGATATGATAGAGGACATAGTGGAAGTATTTATGGATGATTTCTCCATCCTTGGAGATTCATTCGAGTCTTGCTTGAATAATCTTGATCGAGTGCTTAAGCGGTGTGAGGAGATCTAGTTGGTACTAAATTGGGAAAAGTGCCACTTCATGGTTCGTGAAGGTATTGTTTTCGGGCATGTAATTTCGGCCCGTGGAATTGAGGTAGATAAATCAAAAATAGAACTCATCTCGAATCTACCTATTCCAAAATGTGTGCGGGACATTCGATCATTTATTGGACACGTCGGCTTTTACCGGCGTTTCATGAAAAAATTTAGTGCTATTTCTCATCCACTTTGTCACTTGTTGGACAAAGACACACCATTTGAGTGGACGAAGGAATGTAATTCAGCTTTTGAGACCCTAAAGGCCATGCTTACATCACCCCCCATTGTCCAAGCACTTAATTGGGACTTTCCCTTTGAACTAATGTGCGACGCAAGTGATTATGCGATCGGGGCAGTCCTTGGGCAAAGGGGAGAAAAAGGACCATGTGTGATTTATTATGCGAGCAAAACATTGAATGAATCTCAAGTCAATTACACCACCACTGAAAACGAATTGTTGGCAGTTGTATTTGCTCTTGACAAATTTCGCTCGTATCTCATTGGTTCTCCTATTGTGGTATACACTGACCACGCGGCTTTGAAGTATTTGTTGGCGAAACAAGATGCCAAAGCGAGGCTTATTCGATGGATTCTCCTTTTACAAGAATTTGATATTGTGATTAAAGACAAAAAAGGAGTAGAAAATGTCGTGGCCAACCACTTGTCATGCCTGGAATTTCATGATCATTCTTCCCCACCAATTTCTGAAACTTTCCCCGGTGAGCACCTCTTCGGTGTTTCTAGCTGCCCTTGGTATGCAGACATTGCGAACTATCTTGCAACGGGGAAGTTGCCGAAACATTGGTTGGCTCAAGATACTCAACGATTCTTGTTTGAAGTGAGGAGATATATTTTCGATGACCCATACTTGTTTAATTATTGTTCGGACCAAATAGTTAGACGTTGACGTTCTAACTTTTTGTCATTCCGAAGCTTGTGGGGGTCATTTTTCGGCCAAGAAAACCGCAGCGAAGATTTTTCAATGTGGTTTCTATTGGCCTACTCTTTTTAAAGACACGAGCAATTTTTGCAAGTCGTGTGAGAGGTGTCAATAGCTAGGGGGTGTCACAAAAAGGAACATGATGCCATTGTCGCCAATTCTTATCATTGAAATATTTGATTGTTGGGGCATTGACTTCATGGGTCCTTTCCCAAATTCTCACGGTCATTTATACATTCTCCTAGCTGTCGATTATGTCTCAAAGTGGGTTGAAGTCGTGGCAACTAGAACCAATGACCATAAAGTGGTCATCTCTTTCATGAAGGAAAATATTCTATCAAGGTTCGGTATGCCACGTGCTATGATTAGTGACCAGGGAACTCAGTTTTGTAATAAAATCTTTGCGGCACTAATGAAGAAGTATGGAATCACTCACAAGATCTCTACGGCTTATAACCCGCAAACCAATGGGCAAGCGGAGTTGGCAAAACGAGAGATCAAACACATTTTGGATAAAACAGTGAATCCGGACTGGATGGATTGGTCCTTACGTCTCACAGATGCATTGTGGGCGTATAGGACCGCTTATAAAACTATTTTGGGAGCCTCTCCATACCGTTTAGTTTACGGCAAAGCTTGTCATCTACTTATAGAGGTTGAGCACAACGCCTATTGGGCCATTAAATCATTGAATAATCGCTTGTCGGGAGCCGGTGCTCACAGAAAGTTACAAATGAGCGAGTTAGAAGAGATTAGAAATGAAGCCTATGAAAACTTCAAAATATAAAAGGCAAAAGTCAAGAACTTTCATGACAAACAAATCACCCAGAAAAAAATTTCAGTAGGGGATAAGGTGTTATTGTATAACTCCCGGTTGCATCTTTTCCCCGAGAAGTTAAGATCTCGTTGGGCAGGGCCATACATTGTTCATAAGGTCTACCCATACGGGGCAATTGATATACCACAACCGGACTCCCCGAATATTTTTAAGGTTAATGGTCCAAGGCTAAAATCGTTCTTGGAAAATATTCTCATTGAAGAAGTAATTGAGGAGTTGGTGGATCCCATTTATGAGGACGAACCAATTCCAAACACCACAAATTAAAAATTACACTGTGCGTCTAGGAGACGTTAAATCCAAGGGGGGTGAGAAACCTCCAACCTTACATTTTGAGTACAGATGACTTTGAAATTCGATTGGGGCTCTCCTATAAAAATAAAGGAGGCAACCTGTTGAGTAGAAGTCTACCCGGAAATTATGGAAGTTTATAATTTTCCGTTTACCTTGGTTTGCATGTGGTTGTAGTGTCTTTTGCAGGATCTACATGATACAAGCATTAGCAAGGAAGTTATATCTCTCTACAAATCTACAATAGTCGGTACTCTTTCTTTCCTTATGCTCTTACATTCTTTTCCGTTGTTCGGGACGAGCAACCTTCAAGTTGGGGGTTGGGTCGTACCGACAATGTAGTTTGTTCATTTCTATGCTCTCTTATATCCACTTGCTATGAGTCAAAGGAATTTTTGTGCGAGCTATATATCAAGCATGTTGCATTTCACGTCGTTTTGATTGAATTTGTTGGGATGTCCTATATACACAAGTCATTATGTGGCGATTTAATACTTTGGGGCATGTCATAAAATTCTTTCATTTTCATCTTCTCTCATACTCACATGTTGTATACCACATTGTGCTTCGTTCGTAACTTAGACAATTATGTGTGCATTGTATTTACATTAATCTTGGTTATGATACGAGGCTATCTTTCTATGATATTGTCCACAAAACATCCTTTGACCTATTTTGAAACCATGTCTACCCATTTCTTGATTTACCTTTTGATATGACCAGTGCCTTGGAGAATTGTTATGGCATGGGAGTGTAAGAAGTGAACAAAGTGTTGAAAATTTTTGTGGAAGTGAAGGTGCTGGAAATTTTGAAGTTTTGGGGGGAAAATGGGCCGCCGACCGGTACACGACATTGCGTCGACCGGTCGCAGAATGCAAAAAGTTCAGAGTGGGAGCAAAATGGGCTGTCGACCGGTACACCATTTTACGTCGACTGGTCGTGCAAATGCAGAGAGTTTCACTTGGAAAAAAAAATTTCGGCGACCGGTACACAGCATCATGTCGACCGGTCGTGGCTGGGAAAATTCGAAAAAAAATATAAGGCAATCAGGTTTTAATTTTATCGGACCCATTCTCTCCTTTTCTCCTACAGCTGCGATTGAGAATCCCTCACGACCGAAATCCCTAAACCCACTTCCATCTCCCAAATTTCCATCTCCCTCTCTCTCTATCTAGTCCAAAACCCTTATCCTCTGTCCCAAATCCATCTCTCTCCCTACTCTTACACCCTACACTCCTTCTCTTTCCCCACTACCATAAAACCCTAACCCGCCATTGAAGAATTCACCCTAACCCATTCAACCCCAAATTCGAATTCTCTCAAGCCCTAGCTGCTCAAGAACTCCATTGCAAACATTGTGTGAAGGCGATTTGGGGATTCCTACGCACCAATCAATTTCGTAGGGCAAGGTAATTTCGGTTCAGTGCTTTAAAATTTGGGAAATTTTCTGATTATTGCTTGAGTAGAATGGCTCGTTTAAAGCATAAGGCTACTCGCAAGGTAAAGGGAAAAGAGGTAGCGGCCGAGTCCTCTGTGGCTGCGATGGATGTGGAAACTGAAAATGTGGAGCGTGCTAAAAAGGCTAAGGCAGATGCCGAAGCAACCAAGTGGAAAGAAAAGAAATTATGGGTTAAGAAGATGGGTTCGAGAAATTTTAAGTGCGGGAGGCAGGTGGATAGGACAACCCTCGAGGGAAATTCTATCATGCAAACACTAGCGACACAAGGTTTGATCTTCTTTTGTAGACAAATTGATGGATATAGGCCTGCTCTTGTAACATCGTTTTATGAAAATATGGAGGTACATGATGGTTGTATACTTGACTCTGTTGTGGCGGGAATCACTGTGACTATCACCCCTGACGTCGTTGCACGTTATTTGCATTACACTAGGCCACAACCGAATACCATCACATACCCCTCACCATTGTGGAATAAAAATCTCGACCATGTCATTGCGACCCTCACTGATGAAGAAAATGGGTTCAATCCTCACTTCAATAGGTATACGGCTGGGGGACTCAAAGAGTTGTACAGGCTAAGTAACAAAATCATCTCGTACAATCTTAGTCCCTATTGCCGAGAGAAAACCCCTGTAAAGACGGACGGTGACTTGCTTTTTGCTTTCGGTTCTGGTGAGGAAGTTGTGGATTGGGCTTTATTTGTTCGGTATCAGATGGAATTGTTTTGATTGAAGGGTGCTACTGTCGGGAATATTCCCTTTCCTGCTATGATCGCACGCTTGTGCATGCTTGCCGGTTGCAAGCCAAAGAGCACCGACAAGCTGGTTCCTGGAACCCCGGGTGCATTCACCCTTTCATCAGTGAAAAAGATCCGATCATTGTCTCACCCGGTGGATTTAGAGGAGCTTGCAGAGTGGAGGCCGACAGCTAGGGGTCAAGCAGACCGGATTGAGCAGTGGTGCGAGATCATTGTGGCTAGACAAGACGACTTATATGAAAAGCAGGAGCACGTGCGAAAGGGACAAGTTAGGATGGAGGAGAAGTTGGATAATCAAGGGAATACTCAAAACAAAATTCTTCAGGGGCTACGTTGGTTAATCGGAAGGCAGGAAGAGAGTTCGGGGGTGATCTATGAGGAAGATGAGGAGGAAGAGGAAAATGAAGAGGAGGATGTACCGCAGGACGTACCGGCGGCGGTACAAGCTGATGTGCCAGAAGAAGAACATGATTGAGTTGTTTTGGTGAAAAGGAAGACGGTAGGTGGTTGTTTTTGTTTGATTTTGGATGTTTGGTGTCAAGTTTTGGAGGTCTAGCCATATGTTGGCTTGTTTTGTATAGGTACCGGAATTAAATTCCAACCAAGCCTTGATGCTCCGGTACCTATTGCTTGGTGTCTACCCGTTTTTATTTGAACCAATGGTCATCATAAACCCTTTAAGTCCTCATTGAACTAAGTTTTATGTTTGTGTGTTAAAATACTTAATTGTCTTTGGAATATTGCATATGTGGTGTCTTTGACTCATCCATGTTAACGATCAATCTTATGCTCTACGAATGATATCATCTCATCCGTTGACTATGGCATGTCCAACTTTTATTGTGCGAACATAATTGAGAGAAATGTGCTATCTCCGTGAGATTTGAGATCTAAACATGATTTGAACTTGTGACATTTGGAAACCCATGCAATTTTCATGACTTACGTAGTGAACTACCTTGCACGATATTACCTGGACAATTTTCTAGACTTCTGAGGCTAGTGGACTTTTGATCATTGGAATGACTAAGCTCTATTGTTCGGGACTAACAACGTTCAAGTTAGGGGTTGTGATTAGCCTAGAATATTGTATATTCTAGGCCAATTCTCCCTAAATTTGAAGGTGGTTTAGTCGTTATTCTTTATGTATGCCATTTGATATGATGCTTGGTAGTGTTCCATGTGTTTTAGAGATTTGCAGGGTATATGTTGATTGATAGATGAATTAGTGGAACCTGATTTGTGTTGGAAAAGCTCGATACGAGATTTCCATGTTCCAACATGTTGATGCCACAATTTACAGGGTGTCGACCGGTACACGACATTGCGTCGACCGGTCGTGGAAAAACAGAGAGTCTCACTTTGTGCCATGAAGGATTGAATTACAAGAATTTCACGATTTTATTCTCCACGACCGGTACACAAGATTACGTCGACCGGTCGCCAACATCCAGTGAAGCTTCAAAGAAACCACGACCGGTACACGACATCACGTAATCTGGTCGCCGCCTGGGAATCCTGACAGATTAATTTAATGATTTTTTTTGTAAGTGGAGGGGACAATCTTGGAACCCAACACTTGGGGGAATGTTCTTCTTAGAATTTCGTGGGAGCATGCTTTGGACTATTTGTTTTGTATTGTAAACATGGGAATTACTTAGGAGACCAAGGAGGGAATATCCTAGATGGACATATGATCTCTCTCTCTCTAGTTCATGTTTTAGTTAGTTTCTCTCAAGTTGAAGACTCTTTGCTGGGCAGATTTCTCTTCTGCAATCCTTCCTACTAATTTGGTATTTGTAAGTGCTACAAGTAAGTTGTAATCTTAGTCATACACTTTGTTATTTGCTCTCTTGCTATTAAATGAAGTATTTATTTCCTAGAGTTTATTTCCTTTCTATTATGGCAATTAGTGAGTAGTTTCATAGAAATAGTCTAGGTTTGGGTTCTATGGTTTTTGGTCTACATTTCCCCTATATGTGGTAGTTGAAGTTTAGTCTTAGTTGTATGATTTCTCCTAGTTTTGGTCAAAGTAAAGAAGTGTTATCTTCTTTATGGATTGTAGACAATAAACTTGTCACAAATCATGTTTGAAGCTATGTCCTTCTTTGGGTTTGGTAAAATGGATCATGTGAGAAATATACAAGTGTGACTATCTTCACCTCCCGTTCTTCCATTGATTATCTTTTGTATATGTGGGGATTTGCTAGCCTATGACCATAGACACCCAAGCCCAAGACCATTCCTCTCGTGTTATTTAGAACTTCACCATTTAATACCGCAAGTATATTCAACAATACATTCTCATCAAATTTCAGTTGGCTACTTATAGCCTTAAAACAATTAAAATCTCAAAAAGAAGTAATTTCAAGTATTAAACATAACTCCCCGTGGAATCGATCTCGGACTTCCCGAGTATTATGCTATGCACAATCTAGCCCTACGCTTCGGGTTATCTCTTTATCACAATACACAACGAGGGCGTAAGTAGCCATCTTCATGGCCAGCTAAGGTTCTGCACCTAGGTAAGTGATGATGCTCTCACCCAATGTATCGTAGGTATATGTGTATATTATTTGGTTGATTGTATGAACTTAAGAGATTCATGTGTTTAATTCAATTCTTTCAATTACGCTTTTGTTCATGCAATGGTTTTCACCAGTTGCTATTGGATGAATAAGATGAGTTATGCACCGTAAGAAAGTCCGTGCTATTAGACGGTCTGTGCCGCTTGAGACGGATCGTGCTCGTAAGACGGATCGTGCCACGCGGCAATACCTCATGCTATTTGACGATATGCAATCATGCTCTTGATTACATCCCGTATGCGTGACATATATTGTGGATTGTCCGAACCAAGTAATGTTTTGTATTGTTAATCCTACAATACTAAGGGTAGAGTGGATTCGTGAACCTAGGCCACTTTTCCATTTAAATTAGAAATCTTTTACTTTGCTTTCATTAGTGGTTTTAAGTCAAAATCACCAAACCAATCAAACTCGTTTCTTTTGCCAAACTAATGTAAGAGCTTAATCTAATTAAAAGAGACCATTCACCTTCCTTGTGATCAACACCTGACTTGCCGCTACTACATAAGTAGTGTTAATTCATGGTTATAAATATTATCTTTGATGCGCTCGTGATAAGCGTATCAACAGCGAACCACTGTTATGGAAGATGAAAAGGCTACTGTGGAAGCACAACTAAGAGCGTGACAACTCGAGCTTGAATTCTCTCGGGCTAAAGTGAAAAGGGCCCAACAGGCAGCCAATGAAGCTCACGAGAAAGAGTATGGTGAGGGTTCAAATGCCACATGAAAAAACTATGAGAGCTAATTTTTCGAACAACTTCCTGAGCTGAGGGACCTCATCTTTTAGGAGATGTGGGTGCTCTCCATGGATTCCTGTGGCGTGGAAAAGGATTCTCCCCTCTAGAGGGAGATTCATATGCCTAGAAAGGACTCATCCACGGAGCCGACAAAACCTTCTACTGAAGATGTTGGTCCTGATATTCCTCCATATGAGCCTGTAGCCGCTGTGACTGAGCAAGCCCCTAAAATCCTGAAAATCCTAATGCTACTGATACCCTGGTTGCCAGTGTTCAAGACCCTCAACAACCAGAAATTGTTGATGTCTAGATAGAATTTTCACTTTCTACTCCTTTTTCTTCTTTTTCTATTTTGTTTGAACAAACTTTTAACATTTATTTTATCAAACTGATCACTATTTCTACTTGGTGCGCCTTGATTTCTCTACCCCCTGTTGTACTTCCTTTGCTTCATATTTTCTTTTTTGCACTTTAACTTTCATTTTTAAAATAAAGATGTCCTCGTAACACCAATTCCCTTAAGGATAGCTTTCTGTATTTTGAGTCGCACTGCGGCTAATAGGTTTCCTTGGGCCATTTTGGGATTTTTCACCCCTTAAAGATTGTTTTTTAGCTAAGGACCATCATGGCCCTTGGGTTTATCACCCATTTTAATCCTTGGGGCATCTTGGGACATTTTCCCATCAAAGATGGCTTTTACGGCTAAGGACCACTACGGCCCTTAGGATTCTCACCCATTTTAAGCCTTGGGGAATCTTGGGACATTGTCCCCTCCAAGATGGTTTTTTCGGCTAAGGACCACTATGGCCCTTGTGTTTCTCACCCATTTTAAACCTGGTCTATCTTGGGACTT
The DNA here is from genome assembly GCA_002855965.1 of Monotropa hypopitys. NCBI lineage: Eukaryota > Viridiplantae > Streptophyta > Magnoliopsida > Ericales > Ericaceae > Monotropa > Monotropa hypopitys. The sequence continues at coordinate 3,596 of NMUG010004308.1, read as the reverse complement.
CTCATCCCCTAAAGATAACTTTTAGTTTAGGACCATTACGGCCCCTAGGCTTCCTGCCCAATTCGAGATCAATTCCTTGGGATTTCTGGTCCCCTAAAGGTTTTGAGCTCGGGAACAATGATTCTGGGCCTTCTCAACCCATTTCAAGTATTCTCTATTTAGGACCATTGTCCCCTAGTGAGGAAGTGAAGGCTTGTTGAGCATTTTCTTCCTTACTCCTTACTCCTTACTTCTTGTCAAACAATTGAGAGTTTGGCTTGAGAGAAAAAGAACTTTATTGCATAATATCTTGTCAATACAAAAGACTAATTACAACTTTACAGAAAGAACTTCTTAAGATTTGAGACATTTCAGGTGTACGGGATCTTGATTCTATCAAGATCTGTTAATTTGTAAGCCCCCCTGGCCTGGCCTCCCAATCACTTTGTAGGGCTCTTCCGAATTTGGCCTGAGCTTTCCATCTGCAACATCCTTTAAATTTCCAAAGACCTTCTTTAAAACCAAGTCGCCAACTCCAAATTCCCTTGGGTGTTCCTTTTTGTTGTGAAATTTGGCCAGTTATTCTTTATAGAAGGCCAGCTTGACCAGTGCCTTTTCTCTCTTCTATTCTGCTAGGTCTAGTTGTATGGCTAGAGCGTTGTCATTTCCCCCGCCCCTGTTTCACTAAGTCAGTGTGGATAGTGTAGATGCCAATCTCTAGTGGAATGACTGCTTTTGTCCTATAGGCTATGAAGAAGGGTGTTTCACCAGTGGATCTCCTGGTGTTGTACGTTAAGCCCAGAGGACCTGGGATAGTTCATCCACCCATCTTACCTTAGCCTTATCCATCCTTTTCTTGATGTTGTCGAGGACTATCTTGTTAGATTCTTCTGTCTTCCTATTGCATTGCGGGTATTTGACTGAGGTATAGAAATTCGTGATCTTGTATGCTTTGAACTTGTCCTGGAATTGTATGCCATTGTTTGATACAATGGTATATGGAATTCCAATCCTCGTGATGATATTTTTTCATACAAACAAGTATGCATTGTGCTCAGTGATTTTGATAACGGCTTTGCTTCAATCCACTTGGTAAAGTAGTTTGTTCCCACGAATAGATACTTCTTAATTCTTTTGGATTTTGGCATTTGTCACACTCGTCCCATCTAAATGACTTAATTTAATTATTTATATTAATAAGTAAATTATAGTTTTGAGTGAGGATTTGGAGATGATAAATATTATAAGGGAGGGTTTAATATGCCTAAATAAGTCTAAGCGACTATTTGGTGATTTATATGAAAGTGCAGGGTGCCTAGTAGTAATTATGCATGGCATTGTCGTAAATGGGTGTTATGAAAGAGGGTATAATGGTAAAAAATGAGAAAAATCTGATTGTTAGGGGTAGGGTTATACTCTTGCCTTTGTATATTGTTTACGGAATTGAGAGAGTTGAGAGCTTGTAGAGAGAGAAAGAGGAAGATGGCTACACATTGATTTCAATCCTAGATAGTTATTCTCCATACAAGATCAACCTCATAGTAAGTATCATCTCCCTTTAATTTCATGCTTCAATTCGTATCTATGGGTTGTAGATCTTCGTTTTTATATATTTTTGGATTTTGGTGTTTTTGGGGTAAAACCCTTGGATTAGAGGCCTTTGAGATGTTTGTAGGCTTAAGGATTGGAGTATGTTTATCCCAGAATGGTGTGGTAGGCTTAGGTATGTGAGATTTTTCGAGTTATAGAACTTAGAACCGAGTTTTGGATATTTTGGAGAAGATGGGTTCAAGAAATCGCCATTGGAGCTGTTCTAGATTTCTTCCGTATCGGTACGGGGCTCCAGCGTACCAGTACGCAAACCTTATGTTCATATCCAAAGTACCTAGCATACCGGTACGGGTCCCAGCATACTGGTATGGGTCCCAGCATACCGGTACGAAACCATTCTATTGGGATTTTTGAGTTGACTTTGGGGTCTGGTTCATAACTTGAGGAAATCATTGGTAGTCATTCTAATCTATGTTTTGAGGTTTTAGAAACCATCTTTGAGTGATTTTGGGATTGGTATGGATTTGTTTAGAGAATCATAGTGAACCTTTGGGAGTGTCTTGGGCTTGTTGAGGGTAGGCTTCCCTACCTTAGTATTTTATGGTTAAGACTTAACTTTGGAGTTATAAGTGTTGGGGTTAGACCTTGGGAATCTTGATGATGTCTAAGTCCATTTTCAATGTTTAATTTCTTTATAAATAGTTCAAATTCATTATGTGGGTTTTAATCCACTTGAGTTCATATCATGTGAACACCTTTTCTTCCAAGGCTAGTGGAGGAGGCTACTTCACACTCTTCGATATCCAGTGAGTTTGTGTAGATATGTGCTTCATTTATTCATATGCAAATACTTTATGTCATTTTGTTAGGCTACTTGAATCAAATGGGTGAATCCTTAATTATGAAAAGTATGATAATTAAGTTAAGAACCTTAAATGGTTGATGTACATGGTTATGCAACATACATAGAAGGTACGTAGGATTCCTTGGTTGATCACTTGACTCCTTAAGTAAAGTAAGTATACCAGTACATTGGAAATCAATAGATAATGTAAATGCTTCATCTAATGATATGCATGAAATAAATTAAGGAAATAATAATCAGAGTAGCATAGTAGAAACGTGATAGACCCATGTAGGATTACTTAACTACTATGACACTTGTATGTGTGATACGCTACATGTCAATTGTTGGTTAGACGTCTGTGGCCTCTTTGGGCCTTGTTGATCTAATAAGAATTACTGAGTAGGACTGCATTTTTGTATGAGTCCATGTGTGATGGGAAATGTTATCCCTAAATTATGTATCGATATATTATAGCACACGTATATGTGTCAAGATGGGCAGTGTGGACAGTCTAAATGTTTTCACTTATACGGTGGCTAGTGTGGGCAGTTTTGGCATTATTGTCAATGGGGCATGTATAGCCTAAGGTGGCCAGTGTTGGTAGTTCGGCATTAGTGCCAAGAGTCTTATATATAGCCTAAGGTGGTCAGTGTGGGCAGGAAATAATAATGAACATCAAATATAGCCATGTAGGTTGGCCTTCGGGTAGTCGGGAATTATAAAAACATATATGGTAAATATTAATGAGTAATGAATATAGCCAATTGGGCTAGCCTTTGGGCAAGAGTAAATCAAATCATACTATCGGGTGTGTGTGTTCACCCCAGAATTATAAAGTATATCTATTCCTGATATGAATGTAAGTGTTTGGGAGTCTGAACGGACTTATGTGGCATCATACGGGTTATGCATTGTCAATGGTATAGTGTTGAGGTATAATTGTGAATAGATGATTATCGTTAGTAATAATCATTCTAAAGAAAGAGGAACATGTTAATAATGATTGTACTTATGCACTTATAAATGGTGATATTGTTAAAAGTGTGTATCTTGGGAAATAAATATTGATCATGTTGAGGATAGCCCTTCATGGTATAGTATTCTATGTGAACCCTAGTAGTTAATGAGTAGTCGTAGAGGGCATTTCACACCCTTTGTATATTGACTCTTATGGATACACTTATGTTGTAGACGTTGAATTAGGTATGGACAGTTCCTT
>NMUG010004307.1:0-13974 GCA_002855965.1 Monotropa hypopitys | reverse complement strand
ATATTCTAGCAATCATAATCAGAATCGTTATTTCCAAAAGCGTCCCAAAAATGATGAGTGCAACTTCTGCAAGCAAAAGGGTCATTGGAAAGCCCAGTGTCCTAAATTGTTGAATCAGCAGCAATGCAACAATAAGCCTCCGCTACACTCCAATACTGCAGCCCTTATTCCAGAGATTGCATTGCGTCTGAATCCAGATATGGTTGCCTTTGCAGATCAGTTTCAGAAGTTCCTCTCAACTCAGGCTAAGCCACATCCACCACCATATGCCATGTCTACTACCTCTTCTACAAGTCTGTCCTCATCAGGTCCCTCAGGTATAAATTCATCCCTTTGGGTTTTAGATTTTGGTGCTTCTAACCATGTGTCACCAGATTCATCTTTGTTTAGCTCTACCAGTTGATCTTCTCCCCCTTCCTCGTCTCCCCAAGAAGTTCGTGAAGTTGTGGATCCGACACCGCTTACTGCCAAACGTATTCGTAAGTCCAATCATTTGCCTAATTTTGACTACTCATGTTACTCCTATTCCTTTACTTCTTTCTTGTCATCTATTCACAATCTTTGTGAGCCTCAGTCATATACAGAGACTGACAGTGACCCTCTTTGGCAGCAAGCAATGGATGAGGAACTATTTGCATTGCATCGCACTGGTACTTGGAATTTGGTGATGCTTCTGCCTGGCAAAAAGCCTATTGGTTCTCGTTGGATCTATAAAATTAAGACCAACTCAGATGGTTCAATAGAGCGTTATAAAGCCCGTTTGGTTGCTAAGGGATTTGCTCAACAATGTGGTATGGATTATGAGACCTTTGCTCCTTTTGCAAAGAGGACCATAATTCGTGCACTCATTGCAGTGACTTCTGTTCGTCATTGGCATATCTCTCAGTTGGATGTTAAAAATGTTTTCTTGAATGACGATCTCAAAGAAGAAATGTATATAGTTCCTCCTCAAGGTGTTGCTCACTCTTTTGGGCAAGTTTGCATACTCAAAAAGGCAATGTATGGTCTCCAACAGGCTCCTAGAGCTTGGTTTGAGAAATTTTCTTTGGTAGTCACATCTCTTGGCTTCTCTCGTAGCCATCATGATTTGGCTTTATTTGTAAAATCCACTTCTACAGGTCATATTATTCTTTCGTTGTATATGGATGACATGATTATCACTGGTGATGATATTGATGGGATTGCTGCCTTGAAGATTGAGTTGGCATGTCAGTTTGATATGAAGGACTTGGGGTCGCTTCGCTATTTCTTGGAAATCGAAGTTGCCTTCTCTCCTAAGGGTTATTTATTGTTCCAATCCAAATACACTACAGATATTCTACAACGAGCTCGTCTATCAGACACAAGAACGGTTGATACTCCTCTTGAGCTAAATGCTCATGGATTTTCTATTTATATTTTTATTGAAAGCACTCGAACTGGGCACACATTCTGTCATATAGATTTTGTTTTCGAAAGCACCGTAACAGTCTAACCCCTCAGCTATTACAAGATCAAAAAATCTGAAAATGTTTTGGACAGCTCAAAGGCAGTATTCAGTTAGAAGAGGAAAACTTGTTGAATCTTTTCCCATTGTAAGCCCTTCATTCTCGGGCCTCTCTTGCCCACAGCCTCCAGGTGGAGATTTTTTCCTCCACAAAACAAATTACAAAAATCATGTTAGACTGTCTTTCTTTTCCTCCACAAAACAAATAGAAAATAAAAACATATCAGATTCTCTTTCTTTTCCTTGATCAAATTTATCAACCATCTTTCTCCGGTGAATTTCTCAGTCCATCAGAAGAATCTCAGTATCTTCATCAATGCAGTGGTGCGGCTCCAGATTTTGAACATCTCAGCCATTTTTCTCCCCTATTAGAATCTCCATTTTTCAAGGTAATTTGCATCTCATCAAATGCTCAATGAAGAATGTGTGTCATTATCATAAATGTATAAGAAACACAGAAACTCGCAACGATGGCTTATCGAATGTCTTCCTCAAAAGCCCAATCATTCTCCTACTCGGAACAAAATTCAGCAAAGAGATTAACAGATGATCCCGTAACACATAAGACAGCGCAGAGCACGGTCACGTGCGTTTACCGGACCCACATCGGGGGTTACTGGCGCAACATGACAGTTTTATGGTGCAAGAACCTCATGAACCATTCTGTCACAATTTCTTTTGATAGCATAGAGAATGAATGCAATCAATCTTGCAAGATTGAGTTCAAACCTTGGCACTTTTGGAGCAAAAAAGGGTTCAAACCTTTTGAGGTCGACGGAAACCAAGTAGACATTTATTGGGACTTACGATCGGCAAAATTCTCCGGTGGGCCAGAGCCGTGCTCGGATTTTTACGTTGCCCTAGTTTATGAGGAAGAGGTGGTGTTGCTTTTAGGAGATTACAAGAAGAAGGCTTATAAGAGAACCAAGTCAAGACCAGCCCTTGTTGACGCCCTAATGTTTTACAAGAAGGAACATGTGTTCAACAAGAAAAGTTTTTCCACGCGTGCCAAGTTCGACCAACGGAGAGAGGATCACGATATAGTCGTGGAGAGCTCGACGACAGGGCCCAGAGACCCGGAAATGTGGATTAGCATAGATGGAATCATTGTAATCCATATTCAAAACTTGCAATGGAAATTCAGGGGAAATCAGACGGTCTTGGTTAATAAATTACCGGTTCAAGTTTTCTGGGACGTGCACGCTTGGTTATTTTCCACCCCTGGCTCAGGCCATGGTTTGTTCATTTTCAAGCCGGGTGCACCGGAATCAGATAGCGACAAAGAAGAGAACAGCAGTGTTGGTGTTGGTGGTGATGGGGAGAGTGACGATTGCAGTAGTAGCAATAGCAGGTATTACTCAACTCTAAGTCATTCAAAAGCATCCGAGTTCTGCCTCTTTCTGTATGCATGGAAGCTTGAATGAATCAGTGTCCCCTCCTCATTTGGAAATGGATTAATAGAGACTACGCACCGGTAGGGTTGCATATGGATCTAATGGTTGAGACAAAAGAAGAGTGTGGGATCCATTTTAACTTGTTCAGACCCCAGAAGTTTGGCGATTTATGTTGATTCGGATGTGAACCATAGAAGTAACATGGTGGAGGAGATACTGATACCATGATCATTGTGTAATCAAACAAACTGTTGTAGTTCAATCCCATATAAATACCTACATTTCTCAACCCAGCATTCAGCTTCTCTCTTCTTTTTCACTCCCCTTTTTTGTTCACTACTCAGAATTCAGCTTTAATATACAGGAACTAGATGAAACTTTGAGCATCATAACAGTAACGGCTCATACAACACCAAATGAATAGTAATCAAACATCTAAACCATGTATCTATTAACAGAGGGAAGTTCCCAAGGAAGAATAACATTGGATGTCATTAACCAGTGAATGTAAACAGTAAGACAAGTTAACTCTACAGTTACATAGATCACGGAAAAGACAAAAAACGAGGGGAGAATACGATAAGCCAGATGTTGTCGTCACCTTCCAAAACATCTTAGCATTGAAGATGTGAGGGTTGAAGAAAGAAACTTCAATCCAACCGATCCTCCAGGGAAGTAGGAAATTGCATAGTACGACAGGGCAAGAACCTATCAAGATAGAGTACAATTAAATCCAAAACAAGCAAGCCAATAATGAACACAATGAAGATGTTTAAACCGAAGAAGAAAACTCATTGCATAAGAATGTGCCCATAATAGCTCATCAATAGCGGGGGTGGGGGGAAAAGGGTATGAACCATCATAGCAGTAACAATTTGTAACTTTTCCTTAAGTGATCTAGGATTAGCGATAACTGATGCTATACAGCCTTATAATCTGTAAATGATTACAGCATCATTGAATCCACATTTTTTACCTTAAAAGAACAATAAGAAACGTTTCAACAAAACATTGATACTATTGGTGCTTTGCATGTTCTATAAACATTTCAAGAACCTAACTTCTGATAAAACCAAATGCAACCCAGCTAAGGAAAAAGGAATACAAAGAAGTGATGAAGACATGGCTCACGGTAATGTCCATGACAAGATCATTTCAAACAATTGCCATTCTTATTTCTCAGGATTACATTTGTGTTGATTAATTGCAAGGTACGACCTCAACTTGTCACGGGACCATTGCAAAACAAATGGATAACGGCCAGCTATATTGCTACAGTTTTTTACAGAAACATTTCCTAAATAATCAGCTTTATACGAAGTTCCATTGCAATTATTTAATATACTTGTCTAAAACATTTTATCTAGAAGGAGGTATGTTGTTTGCAAGTCATAACGTTTTGGCCAGGTTAGGAGGTATCAACTTAGCCAAGCATCTACAACCATATCAGGTTGGTATCCAGATGTCTGTCGTGAAGATCATTATACCGAACATGGAACAGAAGTGCAGGTAGAGACAGATAATATATACTGTTAAAGAGGGGATTGGTACCTGTAACACAGAGAAGAGCACGGAAAGAATATAGCTGTGAAGCACCATGGAAACATAGATTGTACCCACCATTGTGCCAATGAATCCCAAAGTAAAAGGAAGCCTCTGGAGAGGTGGAAGAAAGAAGCATAAAAATGAGTGCAAATCAAGGAAAAACATAATAGTATAAACCTGAAAAACGACAAACTTCTCAAAACTGCTGAACCAAAAATAACGTTAACAGTTTCTCTATGAGAAGCAAACTACTAAACATGGAAAATGAGGAGCATGATACCTCTGTGGATGACATGTGTTGAAGCTGATTCTTAGGACCTTTGAGGGCAAAGAATGAGCTAATAATCAAGGCGCAACCAATGGTAAAGCAGATTGCGAATTTCTGAGGCATTAGCACCATGACAGGAAGGAACATGGTGAAGGCTATGAAGATAAAGAACACTCCAGTGGCAAGTAGTAAACCAAAGTACATCATAGATTTTCCAGAAGGGATATTGCTGGTGGCAGACTGAAAGCTCCCCGGTAGATCTCTCACCCCTTTTGAAACCCTATAGCAAAGTCCAATCAGCTGATTTTTCCCCGGTTACCTTTTTATGAGTTAGAAAACAACTTATCGTATTAAGCAAAAAAACTAATGTTCTTACCTCAAATATTCGTTTTCTACATCTTAGAACATTCAACATTTACAAAAATATTTCCCAAAAAGAAGCCCATTCTAGAGGGAATGGGCATCAGCATAGAAGTTAGTGGTAGTGCATCCGATCAGCAGAACTTTTGCCATTAGCTATTTAACGGGGATTCCAACACTACAGAACTTCTTAACAAAAGCAGCCAAGTTTTCTCATACAAGCCGATAATTCAACATAAATAGACATAAGCAGAATATGCTATCGACGCATATTAAAGACAATCTGCTCGTACACATAAAAACAGTGCAAATTTTCAGATTTTGATGGCAATTTCAGCACTTTAGGCGAGTAAGGGAGCAAAATGGGTTTCTGCTTACACGTTGAAAGTGCCGGTGACCTTATCGCTGGCGGTACTGACGGCGGCCTCGAGATCGAAGGCTAAGCTTGATTCTGAGTCTTCGGACTCTTTGGCAGCAGCGTAAGCGTTCCAATCGGCGAGCAAAGACGGAGACGTTTTCTGCAGATCGTTACTGCCGTTGCTGCTGCTGGGGCCTCCGGCGAACCATGCTTGGGCTGTTTTCTGCATGTTTATGAGACCGAACGTAAGTGGGGAGATGACCCCGAGGAGTGAGGGGTAGGCTATTGAGGAAGATTCGGATCTGTCAGCGTCTCTCTCTCTCTCTCTCTCTCTCTCTCTCCAATGTCTGATGAGATCGTGAGAAAGACGGAGGGTCTGGCGTTTGATTGGAGGTCTGATGCGTAAAAAATTTAAAAGGGTGGGGAACTGTATATGAAGTTAGAAGCGTGTTTGGTGAACACGTTACCTTTAGGGTCATAACATCTGTTCTAACTAGGCAAATTTGTTCTCGCCGCCCGTTTTTTCAAGATCCGTCAAGAAATATTTTTTAACTTAATAAATCATTATTTAAAAAAATTATCATTGATGCGGGTGATTATGCATGAGCTTAGCCCGGTGACATCTGCCCTGGTCAGCTTGAAGGTCAGCTCGGTCATTGCTCGGGATTGGGAGCCCAATGCTCCTCGTGTCATGGATAACAAAGCAGCCCGGTTACGAGTACTTTGCAACGGTCAATTGTTTACATATTGAGAAGAATAGTTCGGTGTATCTCTCCGTAAGGCAGGTGTATACTTGATCGCGGCATTACCTCCTAAGATCGCGGGATTCAGCATATCAAAGGGAACGTTGCCTTATTTTGTGGAGATATTTAAGGAAACTGCCAGTACGCTCCCTGGAGACTCGGGCGCGGGGACTAGGTTTTCCTAATATGAATCGCTGAAGTATATAAGGCTAAGTTGGCAGGAATGACAGGTACACACTGATAATTCTATCTCTTTTACTCTCTCATAATTCGCATTACTCTCCATCAACTGTTATTGACTTGATCGTCGGAGGCGGTTTGAGGACACCACCTCCCTCTTTGTGTCTTCAAATCGTTCCCCCTTTGCAGGAAGTCGAGATCGCTTGGAAGGAGAACTTGGGCAGGACGCCGTGAGTGAGCTGTTCTGGAAACTGGTTCATCAATCATCTATTTAACAATACTACTGTTTGTCCGTGACCAAGATACTTAACTCGTGTTTTAATCATCATTTGAATTTGATAGTATAACACGGATGATTACGGTCATATTATATGTTTATGTCAACTAAAATATAATAGAATCAACCAAAAACTATTTATCAAATGACAAATAATACATGAAAAATGTCAACGCATCCAATTCTCCATGAAATTAGAATTACAACAACTAAAAGCATCTTAATATTTTCTAGGGGTACATGTTATTTTTTCCTGCAAACTTATTCTTCGTGACCTTTTTAAATGTTCATGCATCCAATTCAATGTAATTCCTCCATCTTGGCAATTGAACGACGATCTGGTAATTTCAAAAAATAGAATTCGTTAGTATTAATAACATTGACATAATAATATGCAACACAGTTTAAATAAAAAAATACCTTAATACGCTTCCATTGATGCAATGATGTCATATTTTTCGCTTGAACTTGATCACTTCTTCATCCCAATTCTATAAAAGATCCTCAAAGCATAAGATGAATGAATTTATAATATTAAAAAAGTTAAATGCAAAAAATTAACTCTAAATTCAACATTATTGCGGATCTTTCTGGTTGTTCTTGGCTAGATATCTACTTATATTTGTTGTATGTACAACCAAGTACGAACGTAAATCACTACAATAATACTTCTGGATAAACAATATTTGTTGTAGAATCGTGATCATTCGCAGGTAGAAGAACAGATACACGATCAAAGGATGTGCATCATGATAATGCCACGTATAATTGGTCGTGACTAAATACAGGAGTGCGCAGATCGACCCCAATAAATTTCACTGATTGTCCTTGAGATTTGTTTATAGTAAGAGCATATGTCAATATAATTGGAAATTGACATCTTGTCATTCTGAAAGGAAAATCTGATGCTAAGGGAGTCAAAGATATTTTGTGTATGAATTTAAAGTTGTCAAGATTTTCTCCGGACAATATCAGAACCTCAATTACATGGAGGGCACATCTAACAACCATTGTTCTTGTATCATACACAATCCATCTCTCGGTACAATGTTGCATAATAAGATTATAGGACAACCAACTTTCAAGTCCAGTTTAAACGGTGGTAACATAGTAGGTTCCAATGAGTTTAAATACTCATTAGGATATCGATTTGTAATTGCATGATCGACTTCATCTTCATTGGACATTTTATCCGCTGCTAAATAAGTAAATGTTTCTCCAGGTAAAATATTAACTGCAACATTGTTAATGGCACTCACATCATTAGTCCTAGCTGAAAGGATTATGCGATTCATTAAAAACTCTGGGGTTGATGTCTCCGTGATATCAAGATGTGGATAAATAGTAGACAACAATCCTTCAAGATTATCACATTTATGTATTGTTGAGGCAAGTTTTACAATTTCCTCTGGGTTAGTTCCAATCTGAAAAATAATAATGAGCAATAAAAATGTATAGATTTAAAGAAAAATATAATGTTAAAATATAGATTTGAAAATTATGATATCTCTGTCAAGAATGTTGCAAACCTAGCATTTTCAAAGTCATCTTGATTTAATCGCACGTTGACATCCAATGTCAAAATTGACAATATCCTTCCACAATGTAGATCGTCGCAGTGTTGCATTCACAATATATTCATGACTTCCTTTAGGTATTACAGGTAGAATTTGTCGAAAGTATCCACCAAGAACAACGGTGATTCCACCAAACGATTTATCGTTATCACGAATATCTCTAAGTGTCCGATCAACAACTTCAACACAATGCTTATGTTGCATAGGAACTTCGTCCCATATTATAATTTTTGTTTGTCTAAATAGTTCTGCTTGTATTGACTGCTTATGAAACCCACAAACAGAATTTTCCATGACATCTAGGGGAATGGAAAATATCGAATGCGTAGTACGACCTCCTATGAGTAATAATGAAGCAATTCCAGATGAAGCTACTGTTACAATAATATGTTCAAGACTTCGATATTTTAATGCAATTGTGTTGTACAAAAATGTTTTTCTTGTCCCTGCACCACCATTTAAAAAAACAGTTCCTTTATCGTCGAATACTGAAGAAGTGATTGCATTGTAAGCGATGGGTTGTCCCTCATTAAGGCAACTAACAATAGTTTGGGAATCTACTTGTTGTGCATCAATATAGAGTTGTCGATGTTCAAAATCAATCTATTACCAGTGACTGTACTCCAATTTGCACATGGTTAAGGCATAGGTGGAAAATCAAGTAAATTCTTGCCCTATTCTTGCAAAAATTGATTTAGAATATATAAACCATAATCTTCAATTTGAGATTGAGATGGGGCTGGAATGGAAAACAATGTACGAATTTTGGGAGCAAGATCATGGCATATGTACTTCGAAAATTGTTTCCACAATTCATACGGATGCATCGGATTGCACTCTATTAAAATTGTATAGAATAATCTTCTCAACTGGTATCCAATTCTCATAATCACAGCTTCATTCAAACATTGTACCCACTCATCATTATCCTCTAAGAGCCCTCTTGCAACACATGCCAACTTGAATGTATCTTACATGACATCATTGACCGTCCGCAAGAATTCAAAAGAAGTCAGTCTTTTAGCTGCTGTTAAAAGTAAGCACAGATAAAATCTCTCTCCACAATTAGGGCTAGCAAAATACATTCGACCAACTGCAAATCCCGATACTCTTGGAGTCCAAATCTTACATGACTTGTTCCAGACAAAATGTTGAGAAAACTCTTGATAAGTGTATGAAGGAGCATCTTTATTGGAAGCATACCAAGAAAAAAATGCAGTGAGAGTTGACTTCTGATGTGTAGCTTTGTCGGTGATTGATTCTAAGGTATCAGATGGATTAAAAATGACTCGATGCATTCCTGGTAAATAAAGTTCTAAACGAACAGCAGATGGCACCTCTTCATGCAAATGATGCCCGAATAAACAGCAAGCAGCTTCAGGAGGTCCAATATACCTTGCATCAAGATATTATTGAATCTCATCTTTTGCTCCCAACACTATTGTTGCACAATCATAACCCTTATAAATATACTTGTGGATGTATTCTACGCATCGTATTCCTGCGCAAACTTCAACATTAGTGTGACATTTAAACAACCGCGAAAGGTATGCATTGTAGGGAACAACATCTCTATTATCGAATGGTTGTCCCCTTACAATATATGTTATTCCAGTATTGCGGCGACGGTACAGTGGATATCCATCTTGGTCCATGGTAGTTGATTCAATAAAGTCTCGAGGGTATCTTTTACTACGTTTTATATTTTCCATACATGGTGCTTGAGGGTTTCGCACTCCACATCCTTTAACTAGGGACCATTGACAGTAGATGTGTAAGTGTGGTCCTTTAACTAGGGACAGTTGACAGTACATGGTCCTTAGTTGGGGACAGTTGACAGTGAGTGGTCCTTACTGGAGGACAGGTGGCCAGAGTTTACACACCGAATTGCGCGTTAAACGTCTAGCTGATCCACCCATGGATTCCTAAGGTATGAAATAGTACAAATATGACAACAAATGAGATAAGAATTTGTTATGGCACTAAAATTATTCTGATACGATATTCTGATACGGACAAGAGGTACTGAATTTATATGACTCAGTTTATATTTCTAACTCTTTGTATTTCTGTATGATATTAAATCGCAGCAGTTCAGTTATTACTCTGTTACAACATATGACCATGTTACACTATCCCTATTTCGTACCTGATTGTGTTTATGGAAATTCGAGAGAAATATGTAACAAATATACAAATAAGAATTTAAGAAATAAATAAGGAAAGCAGGTTGTCAGAAACAATGTTAAGAATTATTCACGATATTCAAAAAAAGGTAATTATTAAATAACAAGTCATATTCCATGGAAAATCTAGGTTGTTGTATTTTAGTCACTCACACGAGCTTTTAGCTTATGGAAAATTATTATATTTTTTAAGGTACTGAAGAAATACCACAGCCAGTAGAAGTGTGCATAGATGAAGACGTAGAAGTAAGTATGTAGTCTTAGTTCAATTGTTTACTATTTAGTTTGCTTTGAGACGAACTTTTACTTTATGCCATATTAGATTTTGGGTCTATAATAAATAAGAGACATGAGATTTATTTTAAATTTGTTGAGATGTGACTGTATGTTTACCCACTGTGTTTTATCCTCATTTTCAATTTAAATTATGATTTTAATTATGTAAGGCCTTAGGTAATTGTGTGAATTACTTGGCATCTATCCTGATGACCTTTGAGGATAGGTCAGGGTCGTGACAAATTTAGTGGTATCAGATCCTAGTTTATATAATCTTTGGGCTATGTGAGTCTGCGAGCGAGTTGAAAAGTGTATAAGAGATAGTATATGCGAAAATCACCCTAGTAAGTGTGTATGTGATTAACCAATGTGATAATCTATTTTCGAAAACTTTGAGGTCTGTGTTTGGATGTCATTTGAAGTATGACTGGCCACCGATGCTTCAATTAATATTTAAAATAGATACTCTTAGATAAAAGAAAATATAAAATAATATTTTTATAAATAAAATGGACTATGAATTGTTTTTAGAAAAATTTGTCTCAAAGCAATAAGATTTTAAGATAAGATAAGTATTATAGACATAGCTAGTATATGGAATGGCTTATTAGATTATTGTTTTGTGAAAATTCAGATAATGGGTGATCATCTACAAGAGAATACTGGGCAACAGCAAAACCCAAACCTGTAGCCACATATGAATTGAATAGACAGAATGCAACAAGTTTTAGAAGTTGTGGTAGATGTTATTCGTAGGAATAACCAGCAGGGAGAAAACCAAGTTAGTATTCAGGACTTTCAATAAATGAAACCAAAGGAATTTTCAGAAGGAATAAATCCGGATAAGGCTGAGGCGTAGATTCTCAGCATGGAGAAAATTTTCTCGGTATTACCATATTCCGAAACCCATAAGGTTACACTAGCCACTTATATGTTTGAAGGGGATGCATATTTATGGTGGTTATCCCAGAAAGAAGTAGAACCAATAATAGATTGACAGAGATTTTTAGTGGTAGTTTATGATAAATACTTCCTTAAGTCCATTAGAGATAATAAAAGTGTAGAGTTTATAGCATTGGAACAGGGTTTGGCAATCATATTAGAATATGAAAGGAAATTTACGTTGTTGGGTCGTTTTGCACCACATGTGATTGCTGCAGAAGAATTATTAGCTAGGAAATTTGAGCTAGGACTTAATCATGAAATCAAATTTGTAATGAGGATCCTTAAATTGTCAACCTATTCGAAGGTCTTAGATATAGCTCTGATGGTGGAATTTGATTTGAATAAGAAAAATGAAAAAGTAGCGGAATGAAAAATGAAGGTAGAAGATAGACCTGGGAAGGAGTTAGAAGGTAAACAAATGGAAAAGATGAAAGTAGAGCATGTTGGAGAAAGTTCAAGACAAAATAGGGGAAACCTTCAACTAAAATCTAAACTATCATTTAAACCCTTAGCTATTTTCCCTAAATGCAAACGAAGACATTATGTCATATGTTACGGAACCTCAGGAGCTTGTTTTGGGTGCGGTCAAATGGGGCATACAATAAATAATTGTCTGATGCAACCAAGAGGAAATAGAAGACCGACGTAACTATCATAGGATGTTCAAAATATCAATTCCAATAATGCAGGTATCTCTATACTTCTGTGTTAAGCATATATGTGTTTAATAGAAATTTGATTTATTTTTATTCTGTGAAATTATATTTGTAGAATAAATAATTATGATAAGTTGTGATAGGATTGGGTTTTAGGCGCATACCGTTGTGGTCCTGACCGAGTTCCCTCTTCGGGCGTTGCTTAAACGTGCCGACCTATCTGGCCGAATCACTAAATATGCCGTCGAGTTAGCCAACTTCGACATCAAGTTCTAGCCAAAGACAACCATCAAAGGGCAGATCCTGGCTGATTTCATTGCCGAATTCTCTTCTCGGCCAGAGGATCCTCAGACAGAAGAAACCATTACCGACCAAGCCATGCCACAATCACTGCTAAATCAGGACTCGTGGAGGATGTTCATCGATGACGCCTCCAACTGCCGAGGAAATGGGACCGGAGTCGTCCTCACCTCCCCCGAAGGCATCATTCACGAACATTCTCTTCGACTCAACTTCAGTGATTCCAACAATGAAGTAGAGTATGAAGCCTTGTTAGCCGGACTAAAAGCTGCCGAAGAGTTGGAAATTTAGAGCCTCCAGATCTACAGTGACTCTCAGTTTGTAGTCAACCAGATCACCGGCGACTACGAGTGCCGAGACGAGCGGATGAGAAGGTACATGCATAAAGCCAAGGAAAAGTTGGGACTGTTGAAACAATTCCAAATTCAGCAGGTCGTAAGGGAGCAAAATACCCATACCGACGCTCTAGCAAGAATAGCCTCAGCAGCAGAAGTCAAAGAACAGAGGATAGTCAGCATCCAGAGCCTGGATCAGCCGAAGCAAGCAAAAGTCAACTTCATCAGACATGGTCCAAGTTGGATGGACTCCATCATTTCCTACCTCAAAGACGGAGCCCCGCCCGAAGACAAGAGGGAAGCCCACCGAATCGTCCACAAGTCGACTCGGTTCTGTCTAGGCCCTCAATCAAAGCTCTACAGACGGTCTTTCTCAAGACCGTACCTCCTCTATGTACATCCAACGCTGGCGGAGGGGGTACTGCAAGAGCTCCACGCCGGCAGCTGCGGAGCCCACACAGGGGGAAGATCCATTGCTCACAGGGCTATCTCACAAGGATATTGGTGCCCGAAGATGATGGAAGATAGGGAGCAAATAGTGAAAAAGTGTGATGCCTGCCAGAGGTTCTCCCCAATTATCAGAAAACCTGCCGAAGAGCTGATGCCTCTGACCAGTCCATGGCTCTTTTCCCAGTGGGGCTTGGACATTATCGGCAAGCTCCCTACGGCACTAAGAGGATTCAAGTTCTTAATTACTGCCACAGACTAATTCTCCAAGTGGGTGGAGGCCGAGCCTCTAGTCACGATAGAGGACAAGAACGTCAAAAGGTTTGCTTGGAAAAACATAATATCTCGCTTCGGCATCCACTACGCCTTTATTTCAGACAACGACACTCAGTTCGTGGGGGACCTCTTCACCAATTTCTGTGTCGAACATAGAATCAAGTTTTATAACTCAACACCCCACTAACCACAAGGCAACGAGCAGACCGAAGCATTGAACAAGACGATCGATAGTGGCATCAAAAAACGACTTCAAGCAGAGAAAGGCAGGTGGGCCGAAGAGCTTTCCAGTGTTCTGTGGGCTTACCGAATGACTCCTCGGCGCTCCACAAAGCAACCCCCATTCTCATCGGCCTTTGGCATTG
>NMUG010004306.1:0-13975 GCA_002855965.1 Monotropa hypopitys | reverse complement strand
TTGGTTAACTCTTCCAAGGAGTTGCAAGCCTTTCTAGGGGTGTCAAGCTTCTTAGATTGAACTGACCTTCTAATACTAGGTCGGTTGGGCAACTGCCGAGCTGAATTACAGCCGGTTGGTCTCATTGCCGAGCTCCCATACTATAGTCCGGACACCATTTTGATCGGGATTAAAAACACAGATTTCAAGTTATGATTTCAGTCGGGTAATAGGTCGAAAATGACCGAATGATTATTCTAAAGGTCTTGGAAAGATTACCCGAACAACTGAAGTTGTTGCCGAGCTTAGAAATAACAAAGAACGGTCCGCTTCTGCCGAGCACAACTTGCTTCGGATGTGAGTGACAACAATAGTGTACGGGAAGACTCCGAATGAGTCTGCCGAACTGAATTCACTAAGGCTGGACTTGAATTTAAGTCTGCCGAACAATAATTAGACTCCTAGGGCTTTTGCCGAACATAAAATGATAAGTGATAAGCTCTATACCTTTGGCCGAAGCTTGATTAGCCGAAGGAAGAATGAACAGAGCTTTAAAATGTATTTCCGAGCAGGTACTGACACGAACAAGGTCTTGCCGAACTGGTACAATCCTTGCTGAAGGAAAAACTGGTCGTCTGAAGTCTGAGTATGATTTGCCGAGGTGGATTAAATCTGATCGGAGCTCAGATAATGATTCTGAAGAGATTGGTTGTATGAACAAGACTTGCCGAACAATAATTTAAGGTGAAGATGTACGGCAGATGGTTTGCCGAACACTCTGAGTACAAGGCCTTTGCTGCCGAGCTCCTGAAATAAGGGTTAAGAGCTCAGCCGAAGAACAATGGCTTCGGTCAATCTTTCTAGAGAGAGAAACAGGAAGTCTGGAGGTTTTCAAGCTGAAGTTGTAACCAAAACGAAGTGAAATGGTTCGGTATTTATAGGATTTGAGAATGGAATATAATTCCGGAGGGTGGCAGACATCTGAACGGCGCCACTCACCGAGAGTGGGCCCTATCGGCCGCCTAGTCTAGGTTTCTAGCCTGCTGACCTCAGCCCACCAGCCGCATACCTTTGTCTCATCTGCCGAAGTGCAGAATGACGTCAGTCCACTCCAGAACTCTTGTCTTCTGACAGAGTGGCTGTCTAGATGGACTCACCCACATGGCCGCACAGCCACGTCCGAGCTGACCTGGCCGGACTGCCAAGCAATCGCCTGAGCTGGCCGAATCTCCACGTGGCCGGACTCCTAGGCTGGATCCCTACTGAGCTCGGCAACAGCTCATCCGGACCCCTAACTGTTCGGCAAGCTTCAATTTTGCTCTTAAATTTTATTCTCCTTCACTTAGGCCCCTGGTTAACTTTTTCTCTTATTATTATAACCTCAAAAATCATAGTAAGTCTCAAAAATCAATATTTGCTTCTAATAAAATCCGAATAAATCCTTTAGAATTCCCAAAATCATATTCGTATAATTAAAATATTCTTATTTAATACTTTCCTAGAATCGGGGTCTCACAATTTCGATATGCACTAGGAGTGCATATCGAAATGCACTTCTCTTCTTCTTCGAGTAGACCACCTACATATCGATATATACATTGGTGTATATCGATATGCAGCTCATTAAGGGTATTTTCGGGAATGATTTTGGGACTCATTCATATACCCATCTCTCTCAACCCTAACACATATATACTCATAACACACACATACAGTCGTAAACCCTCCCCTCTCTCTCCTGCGATTTCTATCTCTCTCTATATATATCTCCCTCCTTCTCTCTTCTCTCTCTCAAACCATGAGGATTTAGAGGAAACCTCCTTTACTAACGACGTTCTACGTGACATCCTCTACGCATCCATGGTCTTGGATCGTGCATTGGAGCAAAACCCTGACCTAGGGTTTCTTGGATCTTCACTTGAGGTAGGGATTTCTATACCTCTTATCTTTATTATTGGTCTTCTCCCTTCTCCCTCAAATTTTTCTAAAAAAATTATGTATTTCACGAATTTGGATTTGCAAGTTCATAAACCCATCAATTTCTTGGGTTCTTGGGTCCATTTATACTTCATTGTGTCTCTCACGAACTTAATTTCTAGATCCCGTGACTATTTTGGAAAACCCCCAATTCGATGAAAATCCTAGATTTCCAAATTGTTGAATAATTGGGGATTGTGTCGATTTGCACGTTGATGTGAGAGTGGGATCTAGAGAGTGTCTTAGCACATTGAAATTTCATACTTGAAAGAATGTCTATAAAAAATCATGTCTTTGGTCAAATTATAAGATTAGGAGGATTTTGCCCTTATTTAGTCGAATTGAGAATAAAACTGAATTGAATGTGTAATTGGCCTTAAAACATGAGGGATTATCTAGGTTGGCTATATATGGGAAATTTGTTCCCCGGGAATTTCGTTCCCTGAGTAGTGGATTTTGCACTCACGACATTGCGCAATAGAAGCTTGACTGGACCCTCCCGACGGGTCGGGAAGATAATAGGAATTTATACTGTTAGTCGGGTACTAGCGCGGAAATAGCCGAAACCTAATAACTCTTTGATGATATTGATATTGTTGGTCCCTTGAATTCGTCAAGGTTGATACCTGGTACTCCATTGATTTCGTCAATGTGTAGGAAATGGTAAATACTAAACTAAACTCATTAATTTTTCAAGTTGAGCGTTTTGGAAAGATTTGGAAATATATTGGTCTTATCTCCTTTGATTTGTCAAAGTAGAGTGTTTTGGGAAATTATCACACTTTGGTCTTGAGACACAAAATAAATGTTTGAGTCAAATGGTATTGAAAATCAAAAGAGATTCCTATGCATTCATATTTTACATTTCTTGCCTTAGCACACATGTACCCTAATTTTAGAGATATTTGAATATAAACTTCTCTACTAGGCTTTTGCTTAACCCTCTATTTTTAGGTACAATGTTCTATTTAGATTGGAGCTGCATATCCCGGATTCTTTGTCGGGCATTGGAGCAGAGATTCATAAGTTAATACATTGTCTTTTTATCATTTATTGTATTTTTTTTTCTTTTATTCCAGGTTATAAATCATAAAGATTTTGTAATCATTATTTACTTTATTGCATGTGAATGTATCATTTGTATTCTTTTCATTCGTCATGTATTTATAGGAAATTATAGATGGTAGGAAGCACGTGGGAACTTCTGCGAAAGAATCTGGAGTCGGGTTCTTGCAAAAAAAACCTGGTCATAACTTCAGAACTGGAAACAATGGAAGTTGGCTCCCTGACCTATCTTAAAGTGTGTGTTCATGCAATCCAACCCAGACGCAGCAAGCACCCTTAAAGAAATAAGTGCCGGCCATGAAATACCTAAAACCGGGGAAGCTTAAGCGGAAATCAAAGAGTATTCTCTTCACTTGACAAACTAAAAAGGTGCCTATACAGCTAAAGTGAAGGTGAAGAACGACTATATGACTTTTAAGTAGAAAGAGATGATTTTAGAATGAATGTGCGAAAAAAACAAAAAGAAGTACTATTCATAACTTCAGAACTGGAAACAACAATGGAAGTTGGATCCTCGCCCTATCTTAAAGTGTGTGTTTCCCTAATATTATTATTTCTATAAGGAGAGAAGAGTTGATCCCAAAGCTGTTGATTGCTATTTTTTGCTGGTTATGTTTTCAATTTACGTTGTTACTTATAGATTTAAACTGATATATAATAAACTTTCTTCAATTTCTAAGGAGACTCAATGCAATCATGCGATACATGTAAGGTAAAAGTTTATCTCATAATGGTTTTTGAGAAATCACCCCCTGCCTTTGATGCTTCCTATCATTCAGGGCAAAGAAAATGCTTTCCTTGACCAATATGACCATTTCTTGTCATGTAATATGCGTTAAAGTAACATTCACCTTTTAGAATATATCTCATTGATTTGAGTTTATGACTGTTCTCATTATTATTTGGTCTAGGTTATTGTAATTGTGTTCCTAAACTGCTATCCCAATCCCCACCCACCCCTTTCTTTTTTGCCCCTTTTGAGCTTCTTCTCGTATTTGTTCATCAGCCCATCTCACTGATATTTGACTGACGATAGAAGTAGTAGACAATAGCGTTCTAGAGCACAAGGAATTCTTATTGGGGCATATTTTGCAAAGCTTTCTTGGTTATCAATCTTATTTCTAAAAAGGAATTCTTTGGAGCTCATTTGCTTCACAGGGTACGCCCAAAAGACCCAGTTGATCAAATCCAAATGCTTGTTTGGCTGTTTCCAGTAACTTGACAAAAGGAGGATGTGTTAGAAAACTCGAGGCAGCCAAGAATTTCTTTGCTTCACCACTGCGAAGAGAAAACACTGGGACGTAGCCTTCTGGGTGAACTTCACCCGCGATCTTATCTGCAGGTGTCACCACCAGGTTTTGAAAAAAAAATTTAATTTTTTGTATGAAAATTATGAATTGTATTTAATGGATTAGTGGTGGAAATTGTTCTTATACCCTATTCCCATAATTTTTTAACCAATAATTTATGTGAATCATTTCTAATTTTTTTTCAATTCTATATTTAATAGTGAATGATTTGAGTAAATAATTTGAGGACCAATTGTGGGTGCCACCCCTAGAATCGAATCCTGGCTCCGCCGCTGGAGAAAACAGACGTTACAAATGAATGATCTTTGTCGTAGGGGAGCGAGAGTTTTGACAGACTAAAAGTATTCTATTTGACTAGTTGTACCGCACAAGGAATGAATGCCTCACAAAATTTTATGCTTTTGCACCCATTTTTTGTACAGAAATGTGAAAGAAATTTGTGCCTTACCTATTTTATGCCTTGCGTTGTTCGGTAGCTGTGGCCCTGACTTAAACCACAGAAGTTTGGCTGCAGAATAGAAAGAAAATGATTTGATTAACGGGGGCTGTGGAGGAGCTTTATGGTGAGCTTTATGGTTTTTAGTGACGAGTAGAAACCAGAAAATGGAAGGTGTATCTCTGTAGAAACAATATGCAAATGGTGCATGAATCTGAAGAAAAATATTTTCATGGAAAGTTGCAATCCTCCTCATGGATATACATATATGCAATATACTACATTGTACAGTATCCTTTCATCTTTATTTCCTAAAAATGTGCTCTCAGTGGAGGGTTTTTTTTATGGTTGAAGAGGTTTTCACATTGGCATTGAAAACCAGTAGTGATGATCCCTTCCTAGAAGAATGCGGTGGTTGAATCTAGAATGTGATGAAGAATTTTCACTACTGCTATCCAACACATGGATGCGATTGATCAACACTGGATAATGTCATGAGGACTACTAGCACACAATATGAAAGGCAATAATTGTGAATAAACTCGACACCAACCACATCTGAACTGTTTTTCAAAATACTCTGAAAAGGGAAATGAAGCCAAATGGGTTTAACATCATTTTAAGGGTTCTTCTAATTTTCTTTTTGGGTTTGTTTTGTTTTTTTCCTACGTGGGTTACTTTCCTTTTTCACACACAGTATACCCCCAAGTACAAAATTCAAGTTCGCTTGGAACTGCTGGGCTCCATAGCAGTAACTCAAAGAAATCATAAATAGAGATGAGAGCAATGGAACCAAAATATATGTTACCAAAGGCATTAGATGGTATCAATATTATCAATGGATCTGAGATTCCAATAACTGATGAGAAGATAGATATTTGGGTACCAGGGAAAAGCCAACATCCAAATTCCATGATAAGGACCCAAATTTCAAAAGAAACACACGCACACTATTGCCTTCTTTACCACAAAAAGCTTAAGATGTTCAACACCATTGCTTTAAACATAGGCAAGCTTGTTGCAAATGTCAGACATTGATTACACAATTCAAACTTAGATAAGAATAACACAACTGGAAGCAAAATTCAATAAATTTTGGTACTTTTATGGCCAAACTAATAACCGAGTGAAGGTACAATTTTCTCTTTTGTGCCTCCTCCATTTAAATGCACAGGCATTTTTCTACTTAACTCTGAGAGAATTGCAACTATTGCACAAACAGAAGCACCAATCTGACATCTCTAGCTTCAAACACTAGATGAGTTCCTCCTCTCTCTTTTTCATTTCAACTTCAAGTCCTCATCTAATGGGAATGCCTTTCCACGATGGTTGAAGATCATGAAATCCAGATTTGCAGGTAAAGAGACTATCCTGCACCCAACAAGACAGAAAAACCTGACATTAATTAACCAAACATCTACAGATGAACAGCAAAAGAAAACATAATGATGTTGGATACCCTAAATATTGTGTGAGGACAAATAAAAATAAACAGAATACAACACTAGCACTGAGAAAATCAAGAATTCAACTCAATATTACCCAGCATAGATGTAGAAAGGTCTGTAAGGGCCAATTTGTATAAGGACCAACCATTAGCTTCTAGACATTTGCAACAAGACTCTAGTTCAACTTTTTGTCTTCTGAGAGAATTTATTTTTTGTAAAAATGTAGCAAGAAAGAAAAAGAGAAAGAAATAAGAAAAGAAAAGGAAAACTAAAGAACTGAAAGAAATTTTGAGTCAACTGCAGTTTGAGGGAATTCTAAACTCTCAGTCGTCCATAGAAGCTTAGATTTTATGCTTAACAGCTGTTTGGTCTAGAGTCCAGTCATTGTGTACTTCTAAGCTGTAACAGGTGAGTCCAAAAACGATGTCTGTAGTGCACATAAACAGATAGAAGAGTAATGTCAGCAAACGGATGGTACAACTTTAAAATCGCACATGTCTAATTCCATTAAAAAGCAAAGTTACATTCTTGCAAAGCAACATTGATAGCAATACCCTAACCATTCTGGCAGCATTTAAGATGGACATTATCAAATTTTATGACTTTAGGAGTTTAAGAAATAAGTTATCCAAGGTGAAAGTGACAATGTTCTGAAGCAGGCAGCACAAAAAGAGGATGGAAGCACGAAACAAGAGGCTCGATTCCATGCAATTGATGTAGATGCAAATAAGACAGTATTACAGCACAGTAGACATGAGAAAAGTAAAGGCCAACAACTCCTGTCCTCTTGTAATAGAGGGTACCTGGAGGGCTAGACAGCGCACACACCAAACATCATCACAATTTCCTGAAAATGATCGTCCTCCAAGTTCCAATTCTATCCTAAATTCTCGTACTTTGAACCCAAGCCTTAACCCTAACACCAATGAGTGGCCACTAGACAAGACAACCCAAACGAAAAAAAGGAAAGAGAGATTCACCCATCTGTCAAATTAGTTTCAAAATGTGGATGTAGCTTGCGCTGTCCACTTACAGTAGGACGGTTAAATAGATTAAAAAATAGGCACACACACAAACACCGATTTACTGGAACTGCAACCTAAAATGCTGGGTACTTTCATGGGATGAAATTCAACAACGGGAAACTTTGCAATCATCTCCAAATGATGCAAATGATAAAAAAGCAGTCTTCCTATGATCATCGAAATCACGTAGTTGCAAACAACAATAAAATAGAAACTCATTTCTCTTTTAATCATCAAATCTTAAATCCAAACTACTACTCCTTTATAACCTAACATAGAAAAGGAAACAAGGTCATCATTATGGCACGCAAGATTACTTAGGAACCGACCTTCCAATTAGTTCACTACATTCAACAAAAGATAGCACACCAATTTGAATCAACAGCAGTCAAATGTTCCACAATAAAAATAGTTTCTTACACCATTTTAACAATTTCTGATACAACAGAAAAGTACATAAATTAGCCTAAGCCGTCTTGGATCTCAATATAACAGCACAAGCCATCTTATTTTTCGATCTCACCATCATTTATGACAAAAATAAGCTATCAGATTGCATACTTAATTCGAGAAACAAAACATTACCTGTTCTCCTCTGAATGGGGGAGGATGGAGAGAAATTTCCCTGGAACAGTTAGTGCTGCCCACATACAGAAAACCAGTCCTAAAATCAACTCAATAACCACCTGCAAAAAAGCAACACAAGCTCGTGAAGTGTATGAATTCGAGATGTGAAAACATTAAAGCTCCGTTCGAATATCTGTAGATGCCAAGTCCCTCACATAACATTATCATTCAATCAGAATTACGTAAACATAAATTATGATTGTTTGCATATGGGTTTCGTCATTAAGTTTGGGAGGTCTATCATGATGAATTCAAAACAACTACTTAATAGGGGTTATTTGAAATCTTTATGTTTAGGATTGTAGCTCTGCAGAGGATCCAAACAAAATACGTATCTTCCGCATCTAATCCTAATAAAATACTGCCGAAGGACGGTGACGCCATTCATGGTCGTGGGTTGAAAATTGCAAAATATATTCCCAACATCTGAAGTCCACTTCTTTTTAAACGGGGGATAAAGATTCCATATTTGACCATCTAACTAAGCATATGTCAATATAGTTGTACTGAAAGTTACGTTCATTGGTGGCCCGGAGAACTCCTCCTCCGTGATTTTGAGCAGAGATCTATCTGAAACAAAATCAAACGATCCAAAGTTCGATGATATCTCCACGGATAAAACCCTAATTATGATTCGAATGTTGAGCTGTAGAGAGGGAGGGAGGTTACACTGGATGGTAGAGTAGGCTGAGTGAGAGAGGATCAAGACTCCAAGTACGCCGACGACGAAGCCCACCTTCATTCTATGGCGTCCGGAGAGATCTCTGAGAATCGGAATTAGCGATGGCGGAGAATGGAAGGGATTACAGCGTGACCAGTCCAGTTCTGAAGAAGTTCTGCCTTCTCGGTAAATTATAGTTACATACTTTCGGGTTCGTATTTAGCACAATGTAACCCTTGGTTTGAAAACAATTCACTTTCATCCGCAAGGTTTAGATTATCATAACATATTGGCACATACTGTTAAATAGCTGTTGAGAAAAGTACCCCTCTTGATTTGGAAATGATTTTTTTATTTTTTTTTTATTTTTAATCTTTATTTATACAAAAATATGAGATTATTTATAGTTTTTTAGTATGGACAATTTTGGTAATTCCACATAAATATGGACAAGATTATGCAAGGGCACTCCAAGAGAGCGAAAATTACTAATATGATTTTTTTTTTACATGTTTCTTTTCACGTTCACCTTTTTTACAAAATTCTTTTTATTTAATTAAAATGATTAGTTTTTCTTATCTTTATTAGTAACTTTAAAAGACTACGTTTGGTAATCAAAATGTTGTCGGTTGACATTTGGCAACCAACTAACAAAAAATGATGAGTGACATGACATGACAACATAACAAGATAAAAGAAAAAAATATACTATGTACACACACTTTTTGTGCACACAATTAGCACACAATTTATGTGTGTTCATCCTTTATGGAAAAAGGTGTATTGTAATTACTATTGACCTTATGTGTACGTGGCACGTTACAATTGGTAAATTGGTCATCTCTTGAAATAAAGTATTGAAATTTACTGAAAATGGGCATACATGCTTATGTGTTTTATGTAAACCGTTTGAGGTTGTTGTGTAGTGGTAGAGGGCATTTTACATACTTCGTACCTTGTATGTTGTTTGGACACATATATTGTAAATACGTTGATATAGTATGGACAGTTTCTTAGAATTGTCCTCCTCCTTGTGCATAAAGTAGTAAGAATGTGAATGTGATAATTATTGTTAACTATTACTGAATTTAGGAAATGGATAACATGGAATCACACGAATAAAATAAGGTAAGGATATGCATGACTTAATAAATGAATAAAACGTGAGTAACTATCGTTTCAAGCTTATGTTAGCTTCCCTTGGTGTTGTTATTTCAAAGTTATCATGTTATGTCAATAATCCTTTGTTAGTTATATGGAGGGGCGGATTGACGGTAAGTCCATAAGGGGCAAGTGTCCCCCTCACTTTCCAAAAATTGCATATTCATTTTATATTTTTTAAATTTTTATAATTTAGTCCTTCTATTTTACCATATAAGTTTTAAAATTTTAAAATTTAGCCTTCTCTCAACACAAATTTTTATAATTTAGCTCCTCCTAACACAATTTTCTGGATCCGCCCCTGGTTATATGTTTAGATGTCATATCTAACAAACTATGGATTTCCTTGATTGTTTGCCTTTCTTTTTCTTTTGGCATGAAAATCCAGATTGAGGAGACTTGAAGTTCGGGTCCACTACAGTCAGCTTGGAGCATCTTTAGTTTCTTCAGTTGGCTTTGCACTTATCTTAGCAGGTGGTTATATTTGCTAGTTTGTCACGACTCGATTTTCCGTGGTCCTTTTAAAATTAAATTGGTTGATTTTTTTTAAAAGGGGAACTCTTATAAATCTTTTTATATAATAATAATAATAATAATAATCAAAAGAAAACAAAACAAAGAGAAAAGAAACATCCTAAAAACCCTATCCCTTTATCCCGTAACCCCCCATTCCCTTCTTCCCAATCCTTTTCCCCCGACTTTCTCCCTCGAGCAACTCCCCCCTCCGTTCATGGCGGTCGAGAAAGAGAGAGGAGTAGTGAGAGAGAGCAGGGGTGGCGCGCGACGGTGAGAGGAGGGCAACAGGCGACGCGGGCGACAGGCGGTGCTAGAGGTGGCGGCAGCAGCAGGAGGATGGCGCGGCGGGGCTGTGCGCGGGAGAGAGGGAAGAGAGGAAGAAGTGGTGGCGCGGCTGGTGGCTGACGGCAGCGCGAAGAAGAGAGGTGGCACAGCGGTGGCGTAGCGATGGCGCAGCGATGGCGCAGCGATGGCGCAGTGGTGGTTCGTGGTGCGGTTGTAGTCGTGGCTGCTTTGGTGGTTCGCGACAATGGTGTTTTCGATTTACTCCACGAGGTATGCGCGATATCTTTCAGTTTATGTGTGTGCGAACATGTATATTTAAGAGCATGTAATTAGCTGTACCTGGCCGTGCGTGCAGGGGTTGACCGCGACGATGGATGTTTGACCGTGCTGCTTTGTTGGCTGCGATGGTGGTTTGCTGGTGGGTAAAATCTCTAACTCCTATTAAGTATATATGTGTGTATATAGGTTTGATATTGTGTTGGAATTTGTGGTAGCCAAACCATAGCTCTAAGGGGTCGGATCCGGCACAAGCTCGGACCACGCTCCGGATCTCTCATATCTATTGGTATCGCTGTTCTCATGGCCCTTCGCTAGGCCCCAATATCGTCTGACATCCCCCTCGGCAAAATGCTCCGGCAATAGCGGGTAGGCCAAACTTGAGTTGACCCATCCGGCTACTTCACCGGTCGGTAGAGCATCGTTCACGAGTCTTGTGACGAAACATCGCTCTTGGCCGACCGTCTCATAGCGGAAGGGCATCCATTCGCCCTAACCTCCGGCAATGAGCAACATGCCCGCCTCCTTCCCCCCCCATCCGTACGGTTAACCCGACCCATTGGCCGCACCGACCCGCATTAGCCAAACACGTGCACTATACGGGTCAGATACCGCATGGGGGAGCCCATAACGTGCGGCCAACGTACCAAATCTTACCCTAAAGAGCACATATCCTATAAATACCCCATTTGGGTACTATTCATGGGATCTGCTCCCCGACTGCCTAACGTCTGGCCTCACTTGCTTTCTATTCCCCTTCTCAAACAGAGACTAACTTAAGCTTCGGAGGCCCCATCGGTTACAACCGATCGGCGGGCACTAACCTTTTTTTTGCAGGAGCCCAGCAGGTGGATCCCCCTTTCTATCTTTGCAGGGACCCACATAGACCGTCGCCCCCAATAGCGATCACCCAGCTCCGGGTTATCATTGCCAATCCGATACTTGAAGGTCCGGTCATACGGGAGGCAAATCTTGAAGTTTTCGGCCACCACAATTGGCGTTCACGGTGGGACAAAGCCCTTTCGTACCGTTGGTGGTAACCCTAACTTCTCTTGAGCCTTCCTAACCAATGGGAACCAAACACCCAAACCTGACAGTTAACACCGACCTCTCCGCGTTCCCACCACCTCCTCCTCCAGCAGCTGTCCCTCACCAGTCTGTAGGAATTCTTGATCCTGCTACTGGTTTTACCTTAGCCGGTCCCAGCTTTGATGTGACTGTCGTCATGGATCGGATGATGAGAGAGAAGAATGTAGAGATTTCCCTTTTAAAGGAGCAGGTTGGGAAACTTACCCAGCCGACTCCACAGGCGACATCCGCAACGTCGAAGTCCGGGGATAGAAGCCATCACAAACCAAGAAAGGAGAAGGTTGGGGCTGACCCCCCTCGTCAGTCGGATAGGGAGCACATGGGAGATTTTGAGCTGCTCAGGACTGGAAAGACTACTCCAAGCGCTCGGACACTGGCAACATCTGACGAAACACTATACGTATACGACTACGGAATCTTTGTCCCTGTCAGGACGAAGAAGCATGATCGAGCCCCTCAAAGTCCGGAGAGAGATCATCGACGAAGGCACAGACGACACGCTTCCTCCTCACCACACAGAGATGACTGAGCAGAACACCGTCGACATAGAAGGAGACGGATGCCAGAAATTGCTCCAACCAACACCCACCGCGATGTGGATCCAAGGCTAGGGCAACTCAGTGCCACACCTTATTCACAAACGATAGAGTCGGCAACAATTCCAGCCGGATTCCACCTACCCAAGTTTTCCAGGTATGAGCCCAAAACCGATGCTTATACACATTTTATTTACTTTCGATAGGTAATGTCTCTCTATACCTCCGATGAGACCGTCCTATGCAAAGTCTTCCCAACCAGTCTGGGAACTCAAGATTCCTTATGGTTCATCAAGCTCCCAAGAAGATCCATCCAGAGTTTCAGGGATCTGGAAAAGGCATTCTTGTCCCGGTTTGTAACAAGCACCACTAAGAAGAAAGACGACAGCCTTATCTTCTGGGAGCTCATGATCCACCCTCCGGATGATATGGAGGACCTCATGCAAACAGTGGAAAAATACTTCCAGTTGGAGGACCTTTTGGCCGATCGCACATCTCATCGGTCGTCCGGCCGCTCGAATCAGTCTGATGGAGCAGTTCCCTATCGGCAGATAAACGTGGTAAAAGTAGGAGATATCCGAAGGCCTAGGCCAGAGGATTACGTGGCTGAAGTGTCTGTCTTCTTAGATCCCACCTACATGGTCTACAAGCAGATCCAATACATGCTATTCTACAGACGTCTGGACCAAAAAATAGGCATGGAGGCCAATTATGTTGGACGCGCATTCTGCACTTATCACAAGGAGAATGGGCATTACACGAACTCCTGCCAGCCGTTCAAAGCCTATATGGAACACCTGGTCTGGCAGGGTCACCTTGATCAGTGGATCGACGGGCCGAAGACCCAAGAATTCGCCAGACAAGCAAGACCACCTCCTCCAGAAGAAGAGAACGTCCCGCTTATTCCATGAGGGACGGAATTAATCACCGGACAATTGTAAAGGAACACTCTCCTTATTAATGAAAACTTTTTACTATGTTTAACATTTGTTTTTGCCAGCGGATAATAACAGGTCTTGCAGCAAAAGTCTGGTTCTCCGGTAGGCGTGGCTCTGGCGGGCACAGCTTCGGGCTTTGATTATAACCCACAGTCCACCATCGTATGAGTCCGGCAACTTATCAATCAGCAAGGGTTCGGTTACTCCGGTAGGCGTGGCTTTGGCAGGCGCAGCTTCGGGGTTTTATTATAACCTGCCATCCACCACCGCATGAACCCGGTACCCCATCCCTCATTACGGGATCACTCAGAAAAAGTCCGGTTCTCCGGTAGGTGTGGCTCTGGCGGGCGCAGCTTCGGGCTTTGATTATAACCCACCGTCCACCACTGCATGAGTCCGGCAACTTATCAATCAGCAAGGGCCCGGTTACTCTGGTAGGCATGGCTCCGGCAGGCACAGCTTCAGGCTTTGACAATAACATGTCGTCCACCACCGCATGAGCCTGGTACCCCATCCCTCATTACGGGATCACTCAGCAAAAGTCCGATTCTTCGGTAGACGTGACTCCGACGGGCGCAACTTCGGGCTTTGATTATAACCCGTCGTCCACCACCGCATGAGTCCGGCAACTTATCAATCAGCAAGG
>NMUG010004305.1:0-13976 GCA_002855965.1 Monotropa hypopitys | reverse complement strand
ATGCCAATTGGGCAATGAAGTGGAATGTGGGTGTCTAAGCCCCTTCCCTCGTGGTATGATAGGTTTGGGCATTCCTTAGTCCCGTTGTGGTAAAATATTGGTTTTGAACCCGTGGTTGAGGTTGAATAGTCTTGGTGGTTGCCTCCCTTGGATTGATCAAGGTGGAGTGTGTGATTGAGGAACTAAGTAAGTAGTTCAATGAAACCAAATGAATATCAAATATAGAGGATGTGCTCCATGAGGGCTACTCGTACTGAACCTTGAATCCATCACATGTAAATTATGAAATGAAATGGAAATGGGAACGATGATACACTTGTTGGATTCCTAGCGATTTCTAAATGATATTACATGAATAAATGAACTTATGCAATGAAGGAATATTAGAAGAAAATGGTCTACAATCCTTGGTTAGGTTGAGTAACATTGATAAAAGAAACGATGACTCACAAATGTAATTGATGACCACGGATAATATTGGATTGTTTCTATGCGGGAATGTACTTGATATTTAGGGATTCCCGGCATAGTAAACTTGTGATGACGATCCGGGAATGTACTTAATTTTTAGTGATTCCCAGGATAATATTTGTAACAATGATACGGGGATTGATTTGTTCTTATGCGGGAATGTACTTGAGTTTTAGGGATTCCCGAGGTGGTCGCTCCACCTACGACTTTGTGCACAAAGGGGGCTACGTGAGCCCTCCCAATGGCCTTTGGGGAAGACGGATTAGAATTGGCTAGTATGTTGACGAGCTACTAGACCAACCTTGCCCTATCAACGTTACAACGACACGTGGATAAATACGGAATGTACTTGATCTTTAGGAATTCCGGGATTTATCTTAAAGGATGAATAAAATATACCAATACGGAATGTACTTGACCTTTAGGGATTCCGGGACTTATCCTAATTATTGAACTTTGAATAAATACGAGATGTACTTGATTTTAGGGATCCTGGCCTGTTTTCTGGGTTTCCCCACCGGATTTCAAAACATGTAATGAATGGTGGTGGAACTCTTGCTTCAGGGGCTTACAGAGGAGAGTATGGAGGTTGTCCTTCATGACGGTTGCATGGAATATATGGCTTCTCAGAAACGGAAAATGCTTCAGGCAGGAGGCGGTGGACATTAGCAGAACCTGCGACAAGATAAAATTATCAATTGCACTATGGACCAAAATCAACGTACCAGAGATGGGGTTAGCCTTATCTATGTGTTTATCGAACTGGTCGGCATTCATAGAAGCAGTGGCAGATCTATCAACAGCAAGGATTCCTAGTCGACGTACCCGAGATTAAGGTGAGAACTGAGCTGAATACGGGAGTGGGTGGAATCTATGGACCGTCATCGTCCTGTGCGTTCTTCGAATTACCCAAACAAATTCAGATTTGCTATAGATCTATGCTTAGATTCTGGGGGGGTCTATGGGGGGAAGGTTCCACTTTCAATTCCTGTGCGAAAGTTTAGTGAGGAGTTATGTCGTGTTCAATGGGTTTGGGTTCGATTTCAATGAGATGTTCTCCACATTCAATTTTCCCAGCCTATTAATTAATGCAGGCATCCTCCCAAACACCTGTATCCCACTGGGGCTGATTGGCACTTTCCTTCATGGACCGCGTATTTCAAAGAATGTGGACCGAATGGGTGTTGTATTTGTAATGTAGATGTGGGCCTTCATTTGTTATGATTTGGGCCATGTACCTATGTATCCTATGTTAATATATGCAATAAAGTTCTGCTTTGCAAAAAATATATATATATATGTAGAGACATCAGCTATACGTAGAATATACTTAGGGATCAAATAATTCCTAAGCGAAAAAACGCTAATTGACTACCCAAATGTACTATTAATCACAGAAGTAAATGATATAGGAAATACAAACTTTTACCCCAAGCATTAACTCTATGATCCTTGAGCATTGATCTCTGTATCGAAAGGGATCTGAATCTTCTTCGATCTTGGTAGAGGAGTCACTCTTCAGATTCACAGAATCTTAAAATGAATAAACGATGTGACGAACTCTAGATTAATGTTCTCATGATTTGTGTGTGTGAGAATTTATGCAATGCTGGATTCACAAAACAAGAAGAGAGCAAAAAACAAGAAAATAATCACTCAAGAAAAAAAAACTCTAAAAACTTGTCCTTTCTTAGAAGACATCCACATATATATTGTGGATGCCCCAAACTAAAAAGAATTACTAAACATAATTAGGGTTTAGTATTAAACCAAGTGTTTTACCAAAAAGACCTTAATCTAATATATTAGAAGTGTAAGGGTCGAAGAAGTTCACTGTCGCTCGTCAAGCTTACATCAGGTGCCACGTCAGTACAAGCAACGGAAGGAGAGCACAAAGCAGTGGAGTGCCTAGGGGTCCGGCCAAAGGCAGAGTTCTACGATGCTCTCTTCGGTCACAGGATCCTAGGTCTATGGCACCGCATACTTGCAAAATCATCAAGATTGTAGGCAGGCACGGTGCCTCGGTAATGCTCTGGGAAGAGCACCGCGTCGGCCCGACAGGTACGACCCAAATTGCACGAAGATCTTCCTCAGGTACAGCATCCCAGATTTTCCGAGCACGCAGGTGGCGCATGCCAGCCTCCATGTCAGACTTCACTCCCTCTGAAGTGGTCAGGCAATAGACTATCCCCCACGTGCCATCCATATTAGTTAGTTGTACTATCCCAAACAGTCTGGCCCTGACATCATACACACTGATGCGTATACTACCCACGCATCGATGCTACTATATATCAGACATGGGTCAAGGGAGAGACACACACAACTTCTGGGCCATTACTCTATCCATTTACTTTCTCTCTCTAGAATCATTGTCTGACTTTATCATCGGAGGGTCCACCAGTAGCATTGTCGGTAGCCTAGCGTGTTCTCCTTGTGTGGCTAGGTTTAGAGATAATCCATCAGTGGTCAAGTTCTCATCCAAGGTAGGCAAACTTTTACTTCAATTGGGGACTCCGTTGGGGAAGCCTTCGACTTTCAATACTCTACATCCCTCAAACTTTTCGATCGAGCAGATGGATTCTAGAGAAGAGAAGATGCCAACAGCCAGAGGGACAATGACAATGGAATTGTAGAAGGGAATGTTGCCCCTTGCACCATTGCCCATACAAGCAAATGGACTCATACAAATGATGCTAGCTACAATATGTCATCTTGTCTGGATGCCCCGACTAAGATAATGACCAAGCAATATATCTGAAAATTGTAGAAAAACATAGAGAGAATGGATGACCAGATTGATTCCCTTAGGATAAAGATGATCCATCTGACAAAGGCCACAGAAAGAAGGAGGATGGCCCTAGAGGCCAGCACCACCAGGGGAAGAAGCCAAGATTACAGTACTCTCTCCCCAGAGGGAAGTAAGCCCTCCAGTAGCGAGAGGGTGTCGGCTCTAGAGCACCTCGACAGGAGAGTGGATGGCACCTCTAGCCAGAAGGGTGGTAATGGGGTCTGTCGCATTAGAGAGTGCCCCTCGTCCGACCGGCGCAGAGCCGACTGTCCTATGGAGAGCCAACAATTGTCCATATTCCACAGGCTAGGACTGAACCAAGTGGTTTCGGCCAAAATATCCTCGACAACGAAGCACCAACGGAGTGACTACCATGACATCCGCATGTCCTGCTCAGAGAAATATGTCACGCAAAGGCCACATACGTAGTTTCGTCCAGCTCATTAGCCGGAGTAGTGTCGACGAGACGATGACCAACACGAGATATTGGTATGCTCTCTATACTCTCCATAGATAGAGTCGATGAGGCCACCTTCCGGTTTATCAGTGCTGAAGTTCAATAAATATGATCCCAAAATGGACTTCTACACCCACTTGGTTCATTTTTTCAGATGATGTCTTTGTACTCTGAAGATGACGTACTAATGTGAAAGCTGTTTCCATCTAGCCTAGGAGAGGTTGTATTGCTATGGTTTGACCAACTGCCAGTGGGATCCATCACTTCATGGAGGGACCTTTCTATGGCATTCCTGGCCCGATTTATCACCAGCTCCAAGGTAAAGAAAGAGGTAGATTTCCTTCTCAACCTTAGGCAAGCAAGGTCTAAATCACCGCATCATTATCCAGCCCAGTACTAGGACCTCTACAATGAGATTGAGGACTGTGATAAAAAAACTGATGTCACCTCTTTAAAGCTCGACCTGGATCATACTAGCTGGGAGTTTGAAGATCTCATGTTGATGGCCATAATAGAACTCTATGCCAAGCTAAAGGAGGCCAATGAGGAAAGGACCAATCCCGACAATCACTCTGGCCATAGCATCGAGGGCACTAGTTTGGCAAAGAATAAGGAAACGAATATGGTATAGACTAGGGAGCGTCGAACCCCCAAAATATAAGTTGGTGGCTCACACCATGGTGTTCACATAGCCCATCTATGTCATTCTGCATGATTGAGAAGGAGCCTTACTTCAGATGGCCGGAGAGGAGACTAAGGACTCCCAGGAAAGGAAATGACTAGTTCAAATGCTCCTACCACAAGGATAAAAGGCATCTGACCACCATCTTCCGAGCATTCAAATATTTCCTTGAGTAGATGGTGGCTGTCGGACACCTCGGTCCCTACATTGACGATGAAAAGACCATTGCTGGAGCGGTTAAGGAAGTCCCAAGAGAAGAACTCAGAACCATCAATGTCATCCAAGACATGGTGGATTGGCACCAAGAGGACCAACTCTGAGCAGAGCTAAAGCAGATCTTCGGTTGATAGGTCATGTCGGTACAGTCAGCACAAGGACAAAACCAAACAAAAAGAAAAGAATACAAAAGCCCAATCTACATAAGGCAGGTCAGTCGGAGGATCAGCGACCGAAGAAGAAGCAGGGTCGACCAGAGGAGGAGGGGCTGCAAGGCAGGCCAGAAGAGGGAGAGACTCATAGGCTGGAATGTAATTCATAACAACCAAGTCATCGTTATTACCAATGCACTGAAGGGCCAGAATCAAAACGTTTTTGAAGGTGAGCTCCCGGATCCCTTCAACTTGCGCCTTGTAAATCTTCTCAGCCTCATTATAGTCGAGGTTGAAATACTTCTCCTATAGGGCCTCCACCTCGGCA
Organism: Monotropa hypopitys; assembly: GCA_002855965.1. Taxonomy (NCBI): domain Eukaryota; kingdom Viridiplantae; phylum Streptophyta; class Magnoliopsida; order Ericales; family Ericaceae; genus Monotropa; species Monotropa hypopitys. The sequence goes on along the minus strand of NMUG010004305.1, from coordinate 8,879 downwards.
GCATCTTTGCTCTTCAAGGACTCAAAATTGACTGACAGCTTTACATTGGTTGTCAACAACTTTGCATTGTCGGTCTTGAGCCATGCTGCCTCTTCAACTTGCTCGTTCAGTGCCCTGTCGGCAACTTGTAGCTTCTCATTCATTCTGGAAGCGTGCTTATAGGCCTCCTCTAGCTGACCTAGTGCCTCTTTCTTATTTCTCCAGCACATGGCAAAAGATCGAAGGTAGTCAGACATTTTCTCCTCCACCCTAACAACATAGGTCATAGCCTAAAATACAGCACAAACAGTCACGACGACATTAAAATTTGGAAAATGGAAAGTGGAAATTGCATAATTGTGCGTGGTGTTGCACCATGCCAAAGAAGCACTCTTTCATCCCCTTCGGCACCTCCACCATGTCCTTCGATAGGGAGAAAGTCGGGGCAAGGGCCATCGTCATCTCCAGGCTATCCGCTATGCTATCTTGGGACATTAGACAAACACTGTTGTAAACATGGTCACAATCCTAGTCCTGAGTAGGGGATTGCGGGGAACCCTTTATCTTCGGTGGCTCTACCTCTACTACTGATCGCTGTCGTGCACGAGTCAAAAATAATATTTATAACCGTGAATTACACTACTTATGTAGTAGCGGTAAGTCAGGTGTCGACCACAAGGAAGGTAAAAGGTCTCTTTTAATTAGATTGAGCTCCTATGTTAATTTTGGGAAACATGAGTTGATTGGATTAGTGATTTTTAATTTAAACTATAAATGAAAACATATTAAAAGACTTCTAAATTAATTAGAGAATTAGCCTAGGTTCACGAATCCACTCTACCCATAGTATGATAGGTGCTGCGATTAAAGATCATTATTTGGTTTGAACAATCCACGATATGTGTCACTCATATGGGATGCAATCAAGAGGATGATTGCGTATCATTGAATAGCATGGGGTATCGCCACTTAGCACGACTCGTCTTACAAGCACGATTCGTCTCACGCGGCACGGATCGTCTTATGGTGTATAATCCATCTTATTCATCCAATAGCAACTAGTGAATCTCATTGCATGAAACAAAAGTGTAATTGAAAGTATTGAATCAAAAACATAAGTCCCTTAAGTTCATACAATCAACCGAATAATATAAAAAGATACCTACAATACATTGGGTGAGAGAATCATCGATCACCTAGGTGCGGAACCTAGTAGGCCATGGAGGTGGCGGCTATGGATGAAGGAGAAGAGAGGAGAAGAAAAGAAGAGAGGAGCTTCCAAACCATAGCCTCCACAAGATGATTAGGGATACAAAGGATCATCCTAAGGTAGCCTAAACCATTGTATTTATAACTAATACCTTTCATAATTTCGTGATTACCCTTAATGAAGGGTATAAGTCTCCAAAACTCAACCATAAATCATCAAAATCCCGCACATCAGCTTTATGTTCCGCGTAACAGCGCTATCGGTTGCGCCCAGAATAGACATAACCGGTTACGATTAGACCTTTTCTTGTTTTCTTCTTGCTGAGCGCTACCGGTTACGGTTGGGAGCGTAACCGGTTACGATGCTTGCAGTAGTTTTCATTTCTCTTGACCTCTTCACGCCTGCAAGTGTTGCGCTACCGGTTGCGCCCAAAACAAGCGCAACTGGTTACGGTTCTGACAGTGCTGATTCTTTCCTCTTGCTTTTCTTTGTTTTTTGGACCTCCTCGCATCAACTTCATTCTTTTGACCTTGGTTGGTCCAATTGAGCATTATTAGCATATTTCCGGCTTAATTCCTCGAAAACCAACTAAACTCCAAAATACCACAATGTTTATTAGATAACGGCTTTAGGACTAACAATTTGTATCATTAAGGCATACAAATAGGTATGTTAGCATACCTATCACATCACTCAACTTACATTTTGTTAGTCCCTTAGCAAAAGAAATAAAATAAAGCAAGAGATAAAAATATAAATTGATGAAACATAAATAAGTAAGTAAGTAAATGACATGGATAGTTCTTTTAAACCCCCGGGCAGTCCCGGTAGGACGAGTGAGGTCTCGTGAGGGTTTTTAGCAACGACTATTCACAAAACCTAAAGAATTGCCTCTACAAGATCCATCAATGGTGCAAACCAAAACTCAAAAGCAAAAGAAAGATGCATGGCTCATTATTTTGACAAGGAGGGCAAACCAAGTTCACTATACATTACAAGAAAAAACACAATTGCCGACTAACAATTTGGTCACTAAAAGTCAGTTTCTTGGTCGCTTAAAGTAAGTTCAATTGCCTACTAAACTTTTGGTCGCCAAAAAACCACTTTTACCGACCAAATATTTGGTTGCCAAAAGTATATGTACATTTACCGACCAAATAGTCGCCAAACGTATATGTCCATTTCCCGACCAAATATTTGGTCGCCAAAAGTAACATTTACCGACTAAAAATTTTTGGTCAGGAAATGATATATTTTTGGAGACTAATATACTTTGGTCCGTAAAGGGTGTATCTTTTAGCGACTAAATATATTTTGGTCGGTAAATTTGGTCGGCAATTGTGTTTTTTCTTGTAGTGATACTAGCGAGATGAAAACAAGTAATGCACCAACTATTAACGTGTAGTGTGATCAAGGCTTTTTTCCTCACTAGTAAAAAACAACCCAAAGGTCTATCCGGACTGAGTCTCGACTTCAATTCTAGTCGTGTTATGCACTCAACAAATAATACACTAGAAACAAGGTGCATATATAAACTCTCTCTTCTGTGTGGGCAGAAAGTGTGTAAATAGAAAATTAAGACATTCCGCACATTTTTGACACGCAAAGAGGCTCTATTTAAGTGGAACAGTCTCATGACTAGAAACGCATAGCAATTGGATTTATCTTCAAGATTAGCATGCACAAAGTGATTACTGACTAATAGGATCAATTAGGACTTTTTCTCCGGTTATAACATTGGGTAAAGGAAAACCTGTGTCGGACACGTGTCGGATACGTGTTGAACAACTATCGGGCTAAGGGTATTATGTGTGACACTTGAGAATGGTTATAGATACAAATTAGAGGGCAATCAATAAACGGAGCCCATAAATCAATCCTCCCTTATTCATTTCTTTTCAACTACGCCAATTCTTTTTCTTTTTCTTTTTCCCAAACTCCGATGTTCCACCATTGAAGCACACTTTTCGCTTCTTTTACAATGAATTAGGTGACACCTCCATTTTTCTTTTGATTCCCATTTGTTGTTTGAATTTTTGAAATTTTTCATGCTTTTTGTAGGGATAATGGGGGTGCACCATCAATGAAATACAAACAACCCACCTTATTACTCCAAGTACATCTCAAATATGAATTCAACCATTCTCAAGGTATTTGATGGAAATATGTGGTTCAACAAGAAAATGGCTCATGTGAAAAGGCTCAAAAGGGCTGTAAGGGTTGTTTTTTCCAAAAAAAACGAACCGACTCAAAAATTTCAAAGAATGCCTAATATCATATCCTAAGGTCAATAACAACCACACATGCTAAATATAAGGTGAATAATGATAATGCTGAATTCTCAATGCTATACAACAAAGATAATGAGACCAACTACGATTTTTATTTGCTATTCACAACACAAGAGTTCTTGTGACACCACTCCAAGGAAGGTAAGGATATAAAGCTCACTTGGGCATAAGTCTACACTAATCACAACCTTCAAGATAGTCAAAACGTAACTTACCAGCGACTCTAGCCTCTTTTATATAAAATGCAAATGTGTTAATTAGTAGGTGCCAAAACAAGTTTTCTAATGCAAGCTAGCAAAGTGATCTAAGATGACACCTTCAAGTTAAAACAACATTCAACAAGTTCTACTCATGCTTAAGAGTTAAGATTTACATGCTTCTCAAAATCTATGCAAAGGCAATTCATCCTAAAAAAATAAAATAAAATAAAGAAAACGCAAGTTTTCCCCATCCCTCAACTTGAATAATACTCCGTCCTCGGAGTATGAAAAGAATAAAACTAAGAGGGATATGGGGAATGAGATGAACGAAATGGACCTCATCCCTCAACTTGAATCATGCCATGTCTCGAATGCGGTGAGGCAAGGAGACAATCAATATAAATAAGAAGAAGGGAAGAGGATGAAAGAATTTGTGCGTACCATTGCGGGAGACATGTCAACCCCCCTAGACTTCGACCATGTTTGAAGTTTTTATCCACCGGTCCTTCGCGCAGACAAAACGAGTCATACTTTTCTCCCCGCTTCATTCACTTAGCAATGTTTTAGAGAAGGAATCTCCCGGTATTTCTGGGTAGGTTGGTACACAGGAGGTTAGCTCTCTAAGATAGCACTTTGTGGATAAACCTTGAGAGCCTCCAATCCCCTTTCTCTTCCATCCATACTTTACCGAGGTAATCCAAGATAAAACATTACTAAGGCTAACTACATGGGCAGCTATACTAGACTAACAAGCAGCCATTCGAGTACAGAAAACACTTGAGGTATTTCATCCTCCATGGATTTTAAGTCTCCTAGACTTTATTCGTTACCTTTTTCCTTAAAAACAAATTGAATTCAAATGGTCACATGAATTTATTCTTATGACGTTTTTTTATAGTTTATGATAGAAGGATCATACCATGGTGGATCAAAAACTTCTCCCCATAAAATTAGAAATAGATAAATGCACAGGAGAGTCAGAGTAGGGCTTGTGCCACACATTGGCACATGATCCTTTGGCCAAAAGGTCGTTGCCATCTTACCAATAATCACATTAAAAATACAAGGAGAGAATGCAAGAGTAGTATGCATTCGAATCACATCTCTCTCCTTTTACCAATTCAGCTCCACCCCTTGCTTTCGATGTACTCCCTGCCCAAATGAGACTCAACCATGGGCATGTCCTCAGAAAGTGTTTCCACCAATGCAGGGGGTGGGAAACTAACACGATATGGATATGGGTCCTGATGCATGGATAAGCTTGGTTCGCTTAAATGAAGAGTGGTGGATAATGGCAACAAGGGTTCCAAGGAAGTTGACCATGTCTGAATATTCATATGAGGTGTAAAATCTAACATAGTGTTAACCTCCAAAATGGACTGGTCAATATCAAAATCCTCGAAACTAAAGTGTTCAAGACAAGCTTTAAGAGGATCTTCGACAATAATCAATGGTGGTACTTCCTCAACCAACTCCTGCATGACATTAACTGCATAGCAGTTCTCTTGAGATGGAGTTAGAGGGGAATTACCGTACATGTTAAAATTTAATTTTATGTTGCCAAAAGATTCCTCCATGACACCACTTCTCATTGAAATATATGCATTGGCAGTGGCAAAAAATGGATGCCCCAAGATGACGGGAGTTTAATGCTTTAAAGACCTGGGGTGCACAGGTTCAGTGTCAAGAATAATAAAATCTACCGGAAAGTAAAAATTGTTGATCTTAACAAGAAAATCTTCCAACACTCCCCTCGCCGGCTTCATAGATCTATCGGCCAATTGTATAATGATTGATGATGGCTTGAGCTCACCAAGTCCAAGCTCCTCATACACAGAATATGGGAGCAAGTTGACACTAGCTCCTAGATTAATGAGTGCCCGATTTATGGTATGTGTGCCAATGAAACAAGAAATTTTGTGGGCACTCCAGGATCAGGGATCTTTGGTGTCGTATCTACTTGGAAAACGGCTCTGACTTGGTGGGGGAGTGAGATTGGTTCAAGAATTTTTGCTCGAGCCTTCCTTTTATGGGTGCACAAGTCCTTAAGGTACATGGCATATGAAGGGATTTGTTGGATGGCATCGAGCAATGGCAAATTTATTTTCACTTGTTTAAATACCTCAATGACTTGATCATTCGTAGCACCCTTTTTTTGAAAAGGATAAGATACATTGAGGCATTCAGGGAAAGGTGCCTTTGGGATATACGATGGGACTTCTTAAGAGTCCGAAGATAATGGAGAATCCGAGGCAATCTCTTTCCCTTTCGACATCACAACCTTGAACCCAATCGATAGAGACTTTGTCTCTTTAGCCTTGGTGTCAATCTATTTTCTGCTCTAAAGGGTAGTGATAGCTTGGACTTGCTCATGATGAACTAAGTCCTCTATGTGGTGCACACCCCTAGAGTTGGAAACAGCCTGGCTGGGCAATTTCCCTTGTTCCCGTATACTCAACTGATTTGCTAGTTGACCCACTTGGGTTTCTAGCTTTGACATTGATTGGGTTTATGAGTGAGAAAGTTGAGTGAGTAACTGGATCTGTTTTGCTTGTGCTTCAAAGGCGGTTAAAGCCTTTTGAAGTGTTTCATTGATACCAAGATCCGACTAAATATGGGAAGGGGTTGCCGAATGGTAGGGTGGTGGTGATGAGTGAATGCCCTGAGGATAGTAAGTATTCGGTAATGATGGTCGTGGTGGAGTAACATATTGCCCTCTGTGTGGATTAGCACATTGCTCTTGGCCTTGGGGTCGCCATGAAAAATTAGGATGATTCTTCCACCCAGGATTGTAGGTGTTAGAATATGGGTCATTGGGTTGGCGACCAAAGCCTTGAGCAGCATTGACTTGCTCTTCATGAGCCGGGTGTAGGGGTGCTAAGTAGCACTTCGTGATAGTGTGTCCCGGATGAGCACAGAGTTGGCAAACCTCTGCGATGACAGAAGATTGTATGGATTGTAATGGACTCTGGCCTATAGCTAACAAGCTGTCAAGTTTTTTGGCCAAAGAGTCAACTTTTATGGTCAAGTCCTGGTGTTGGTCCACTTGGTACACACCTCGTGGTTTGCTTGAGGTGGTTATAGACCGATCATTGGTCATACGAGAGTCGTGGTGGTGCCGCAAATTTTCGGCAAAGTGTTCAAAAATTTCCCACCCCTCGTTTTCATTTTTTTGCAAAAACATTCCACCACACGATGCATCAATCATGTGGCAGTGTATTTCGGTCAAGCCATAGTAAAATGTTTTTACCAACTACCATTTTGGGACTTCCTGATGAGGGCATTTTCTAGTAAGATCAGTCAATCTGTCCCAAGTTTCATGGAATTGTTCACCCTCCAATTGGGTGAAATTCATTAATGCACGGTGGATTTGGTTGGTCTTGCCAATTGGAAAATATTTTTTAAAAAACTCTTGTTGGCATTAATTCCAAGTAGTGATGCTTCCCGGTGTTAAAGTTTTAAGCCATTGTTTGGCTATATCCTTCAAAGAGAAAGGAAAGAGCTTTAACCGGAGAACATCATCCATAAAGTATAAAATCCACACCATGGAGCAGATATCCATGACTTCGGTCAGATGGGCATAAGGATCCTCATTTTCATGCCCATGGAAATTTGGCAACAAATTTAAAAGAGTGGGCTTGATTTCGTAGTGGGTGGCCATCGGGGCAGGCTGTCTAGCATAATTTGGGTCCAAAAATGGACCAGGTGAAAAATTATCCCCGAGGGCTGGTGCTGGTTACCCGATGGCACCAACAAGTGCTGGTGGAACTTGGAGATTACTCACGGCGACATGTATTTCATTGTTGATGTCGCCGATTTTTGTTTTCAATATTTTCAACCATTGGAGTCAGAAGTCGACTCTTAGATTTCGAACGGTTTATTCTGGCTGTTCTTTCAAGTTCAAAATTTATGGTTTCGAGCTCGGGCCGCAAAGATCGGAGACCAAGCATACAATGTGTGGTAGGGTAAAATATGGATAACACGTGGCAGCACAGAATCAACAGTAGATGATGAAATTCAGTTCGGCCAATTTGTTAGTAGTGCCCAGTTTGATAAAAGTGTCAAGATTTATTAATTGGCACCGCGGATAAGGTTATCTCAATGAGATTAGGACATCTGTGCGTTGTGTCTCTTAAGAATGTTGACCTTGTTGATTAGATTATCTATGATTAGCTGATAACATGTCCAATAGGGAGAAGAACCTGTTCAGGGACATAATTATCAGATTATGGATGATCTAGTTAGGACAAATGATGAAAAGTTTAAGGTTGAGACCATTGCCGAGGCGACGTATCAGCCGCACACGTAATTGCTTTTGCCGCGATAAGGGTTGGGCCAAGAAGGCTATCCGGACAGTGCGGTTGTGAGAGTGTGTGGGCTGAGTTACACGAATGTGGTAAGCTCATGTGATCAGCGCGGGGGCTTGTCGACGCGGCAAGACCTTCAGCGCGGGGGCTTGGAAGCACGGCAGATATACGTTTGGGCATTAATTGGCCAATCAGTGACCATAAATGTATTTATTATGTTCATACTGTCAGAAGGAACGTTTCGATCTAATAAAGAAAGGAAGTTATAAAGATGTAACGGTGACTGAAGACGAGGAGTCTTCTGTCCATATTCATTCCCCTCCATGATGAGAAATCAAGGAGTTGGAAGGTCACCATTAATGAGGAGAGCAGAAATATGAAAGGAAGAAGGTTCACTTGTGAAAGGTACGGCCTAACTGATTCTCCCATTTTCCTCTCTTTCGATAAGGATTTCGTTGCTCCATTTGGGACTAACTTAATCATCGGAGAGCATTTCAAGCCACAGTGGCGGGGGGTCTTCTAACGATTTTTCTTTGGGTGCAGCAAGTTTATTACAGGTGGAACACAAGCAAGGAGTTTACTAAGGAAGAAGATCAAAAGTCCAGTTCACTGAAGCATTCAACGACAGTGTAAGAAATCACTGTCGGCAATTGGCGCCGTCTGTGGGAAAATCCATACCACTTTGAAGAAAAACTCGTTGCTCAGAAGTTTGAAACGGAAATGGCAATTATCAGATAAAACGAAGCTGAGCGTACACCAGAAGAAGCAAGGAATGTAGGGGATGGGCGTGGAACTCAAGAAAACAATCCTATCCCACCCCAGGCTCCCGGGAATACGAAGGGACATCCACGATTCCACGTTTATCTGAGAGGAAGTTCAAGCAGGGCACAGG
>NMUG010004304.1:0-13977 GCA_002855965.1 Monotropa hypopitys | reverse complement strand
ACGGTTATTCCGACCCTAAATCTTTTTCCACGTATATCTTGTGTCTCTCTCCATATCTCCTCTTTACCTCCTTCTTTGTGTTTGGATAATGCAATTAACTTTAACAAATTTTTAATTTATAAGCTTAAATTTTAATAACTTACCTATTCACATCCCCCTCTAGGTTAGTTTAGACTTCCGTTGTAATTTCAATTGGTATCAGAGCCAGGTTGCTCACTTTCTAGGGACTTCACCGTCCGAGTCTGATCACTAACCATGAGTTCAAACGCACCTAGAGAGGGAGCCTCGAATTCGAGGCCCCTGTATTTTGATGGGAATGACTACGCATACTGGAAAGCTCGTATGAGCACACACCTTAGTTCCTTAGGCGTCAGAGTTTGGAGGTCGGTTCAGTATGGTTATGAATTACCTTGTGTTGAAGATGATGTCACAAAGCTTCTCCGGGCGAAACTTGATTCCGAGTGGAATAGCAGGGATAACGAAAGTTTTGAAGCCAACTCAAAAGCATTATGAGCCCTTTATGGTGCCTTGAGCAAAACAGAGTTCAGCCGTATTTCCTCTTGTACTACAGCTAAAGAAGCCTGGGATGTACTACGTGTCACTCATGAGAGAACTAAAACTGTTAAAACCTCAAAGATTCAAATGCTCACTACCCGATTTGAAGAACTAAGAATGAATGAGGATAAGTCTTTTGATTCTTTTATCACCAAATTTAGTGACATTGTTAACTCTTTCCATGCTCTTGGTGAACCTGTTCCAAATCTCAAAATCTGTAGAAAAGTCTTAAGGCCACTTCCTGAGAAATTTAGATCTAAGGTGGTCGCTATCGAAGAACGACCTGAAGTGGATGAAATGCTCTTTAAAGAACTGGTTGGAAAATTGCAGACCTTTGAACTAAATCATCTGACCAAAAAATCCTCCTCTAAATCAAACAAAGGCATTGCCTTTAAATCTTCACAAGTGGAGGTGTCTGAGACTAGTGACACTGACGAGGAAATGAGCGAGGAGGAGCTTGCCTTCTTTGCCAAAAAATTCAGAAAGTTTGTCAAATCTCAAAAATACAAGTCATTTGGTAAAACTTTTACTCCGAAAAATTCTAACTTTAAAAACCAAAATGACTCAAATGACAACAAACTTGAATTTGACAAAGAAAATAAACCTCAGGGTATCCAATGTCACGAGTGTCATGGTTTTGGGCATTACCAAAATGAATGCGCAAATTTGAAACGTAAGAATAAAAAAGTATTCAAGGTCACTTGGGATGATTCTAGTGAGGATGATAAGGATGATAAGAATACCAAAGGTAGAGTTCTCTACTCCATATATCTCTACTATTGGTATTCTCTCTTTCCCCTATAAATATTTTCATAGATTGAGAACGTTTTCATGATTCTAGGGTGTAGGTTGAGTATACCCTTAAATTCCTAGAGGGATTATGTTTGTATACATCTCAATAGACTCCCTACGCCTTCAATTTGATGATTCTTGAATCAATTTGCGAGATTCCCAATTTTCATAAAACCCTAATTTTGGGTCTTCCTAAAATGATGAAATTGACTTGTAAAATATGGCAATTGATTTTAGAAAAATGGTTCTATGACCTTCTTGCCATATGAAATTTGGAAATTGGAAATCAATTCTATAAAAATCACATTTTTGGTCAATTTATAAGATTAAAAGGTATGGATGCCCTAATCGATTGAATTGGATGAATTAATAAAAAGAATGTTTTAATTAGCCTAAACATGATAGATGAGTTTGGTTGGCTATTATACTTATTCAGGAATTTCGTTCCCTGGGTGGATTTGCACTCACGCCATTGTGCAATGGTGCTTGACTGGGCCCTCCCGATGGGTCAGGTAGTATGTGGAACTTTACGGCTAGCTTAGTTGACGGACTTCTAATGCAGGAATTAGCCATAACCTAAAAAATCTTAAATTAATAATTTTACGTGACTCCCTTGCTTCGTCAATGTGAGAAGATGTGAAGTTTGATTATTGCCTCCCTTGTTTTGTCAAGGTTGAGATGTGGAATAAAAATAATATCCTCCTTGATTTTGTCAAGTTGAGCATTTGGAAGAAATTCAAATGAATGAATGAAATTGGATTTGAAAGGAATTGGAATTGAAATTTGGAAACAAACATTTTGGAAAATATGAAATGGTCCTCATTGCATGCACCTTTTTATTTATCTCGCACTCGCATCACTTGTCCCAATTTTAGAAATTTTTTGTTGTAGATTATCTCTACAAAGCTTTTGCCTAACCCTCTATTTTTAGGTACGGATTCATCTACCTAGCCAAGGAGATTGGAGGTCATCTCTTAGCTTGCTTAGGAGTGTGGCATTGGATATCACCATTGGTATTTTTCATTTTATTTTGATTTCCATTTCTATTGAAAACTCATGTACCCAGACTTGTATTATTTTTGGACTTGTCTTACTCCTTTTTAAACTTCATTTGCTTGTTTGTGTGCTTGTATCCCCGTTCCCCTTTATTTTATGCACTTTGAATTGGGTAGGAGCTTCAGTACTTGTCTAACGTTGTCATATTTTTATATTAAAAAAATGGTTTGAAAATCCGGGGCGTGACAACTTGCTATCAGAGCTTTTAGTTTCGAAAACTTAGGCCTTTGGGGAAACATTTAGTCTCTATGGGTGCATTATTGCATTGATTTCATGTGATGTGCTTGGAGTGCTTGTATGTGCATTGTATGAGGTACCAATATTTGTATATAAATTAATCTATGGCCTTGTTTGGTGTGTCCTAGAGTGGTGTCGATCCTCTAGTTGACCCCTTGAGTTGGTATATTATCCCTTGTTGAGTTTTGACTCCAATTTGTTGATCTTGGTTGGTCATTGCCTTCTATTCGAGATGTAGACCCATGATTCCAAAGTCTTCCGTTGGTCCTTGTCACCTAATGATCCTTGCCTTGATTCTAAGAAGTGGATCTTTGTTTGTGGCCGTTTGGTCAGGCACTCTCTGGTCCTTGCCTCATTCTAGAGATGCAGACCCATGACTTTAATGCCTTAGACTGATCTTGGCATCTTGTCTTGAGCCTAAATTTCACTTCTACTGTCGTTTCTTTCCTAGTCCTCAAGAGGTGGACCCTTGTTTATAATTATACAGTTAGCTTGCTTGATTCTTGCCCTCTTGGATGAGGATGTGAATCTATCGTGAGGTCTTGTGGTTGACTCTCGATTCTTGCCTTGTAAGTACAAGAAGTGAATCCTAAGATATCCTTTGGTTTGTCCGCTTTGTAGAAGTCATTATACCCCTTCATCGATTTTGAATTCTTGATTGTTGCCCATTTGGTAGAGTGAGAGTTGATTGTATTCTTGTGGTTGAGGCTTGATTCTTGCTCTGACATCCCGGGATATGAATCACCCAATAATTTTGTTTGTCCCTAGATACCCTTGGTCGATGATCGTATTCCCAATGGTGTGTTTCCCTTTCTATGGTGATGCTAGGGTGGGTTAGTCCGTGTAAGCAGAGTTGAAATTGATGATCAATGCTAAGATGGATCGTATTGCTGTGGTTAAGTGTAGTTACATCCCTTAGAATGAAAGGTGACTTATTGCGGCTAGGCCAAGTGGTGACTGACATCCATTATTAAAGGATGCCATGGCTAGGAGATTTTCATGATGGTCGCACACCTTATTAGTCAATATGATTTAGATGTGATTTGGGATAATGATACCCTACCCATTTCTGGATGCTAGACCTTGTTGTTGTATCATTACTTGAGTTTTCCCTTGAGGATCCTTCTTTAGGAACTAGTGTGGCATATGATTAAATCACCTTGTTGGCTCTACAGAATCGAGTGGAGTTGTTGTTGAGGCTAATAGTGTAGCCTAAGGCATGTGTGATGCTTTGATGAGCTAGGAAGGATTACAATGGTAGTTTGAAATCATAGTGGGAGAAATAGGTGAAGATACAGATTATTCAGAGGTAAGCCATGAGGTGCCTTCAACGTGTTGAGTCTGATTGGATGTCATGGGCCTTATTCTTGTGTCAAAAGGGCCTTGATGCCTCTAGTTAATGATCTGTTGTTTCATTGGACTGTGTTTTCCCCAGATCATCTGGACTGGATGTTGGCCTCTCCCTTTTTGGGGAGATTGTGCTTATTGTCTTCATAAGAGCCTTTGGAATACTTGTTATGGGAAGTTGGAGTAGCTATAGTGTTCATGTGTGGGAGATGCTTAGGTAACAAACAAGATGCTTGCAAGAAGTTGGATACCTCCATTGAGTTGAAGGAGGTCATGTTGAGATTGTGTGATGGTATATGTGACTGGATATAATTGGTATGGAGTGTGCAAGGATAGACAAATATTGTGGAAGGAGTTATGTGGGTTTGTAGAAAGTGCAAGAGTTATCTCGAGGTCAGAGTTATGATTTGGGATTTGAGAAATGCAAGGTCGATGCCACTGAGTAATAGAGAAGTTAAACCAAGATGGAAGTGTCTTGGGTTATTATGGGCTTATGTTTTGAGTTGAGGATTTTAGAGAACGGTAAACTATGAATTTAAATTGAGAAAAAGTGGGTAATTCAGGAATGTGAGTGTATGATTAATGGCTGGCATGAGTGATCCAATTTGTGAATTTCCGTTAGATTTTTTCTAGCCTTAATGGTGAAAGTAAGTCCGTGCTGGTCTTATGTGGTTCTTGCTGCGGTCTGATGGTTTTGGGGGATCAGTACTTAGTGTGCAAGAGAGTTTCTTGGGAACGTTACCTATAGGAGAGGTACAACTTATGCTGGAAATTGGAGATGGTGATGAGTACTAGGCATGTGGTGGTCCTTTGTCACTTGTCTCGTTGTTGCTAAACCATGCCCCGTGATAGAATTAGGTTGATCCCCTCTATTTGATTGCATTGGTCATGGAAACTATTTACCCCTTTGACCCTAGATAATTCTCTCCTTCATCTTTACTTATCTTGGATGCTTCGGTCTGAGTGATTGGCCTACCTTTTCCTATCAATAGCCATTTCCCATCTGTGTTGAGTGGCATAAGAAAGAATGACTCCTATAAATCCTCACTTGAAATGTTTGTCACATAGTGTTTGTGTCCCACCCTAGTGTGTGTGGTAGTGCACGACCCTTGCAATTTAGAAATTTGCATCTCCTTACCATTGTTTTCCATGGTTGCAATCTGGCTAATGTCATAGAGGTAGTGTTTGATGGCAATGGGAGAAATCCATTGCATTTGGAAGATTTTCAAATCTTTCCCTATCAAAGAACCGAAGATTGCATTCTTGTTAGACATTGCATCGTTGTCGTCGATTTATTGGAAATGGTGAAACTCGTGGTGTTCGATTGAACTGTAGTAGGTCATCCATTGTATCTTGATGCAGAGTAACTACTTATTTTTCATTTGTTCACTATGGGAACATTGGGTTTGTGTTTGATCTAACTCACCTTGGCAAGTGTAAACATGAAAGAATTGTTCTTTAGTTGTCCTTTTGCATATCGAGCATAGATAGTGAGATCATGTGGGGTTCTTCCATTTTGAAATCACTCTCTTACATCTTGCATCGTTATTCTTGTGCTCTAACTTCTCGCAAATGCCTCCTTCTAGTGGTATGGTTCTTGCAAGGTCGAGACTGATTGCCATTCCCTTCTCATCTTCGTGGTGTTCGATTGACCTTGAGAGCTCTTAGTAGCCAGAATAACCAAAATGGAGTGAGATGTATGTGTGTGTCTCCTTCTGGTTTCTTCTCATTGTGAGTGCATAGTAATGGAGTTTGAGGCATGGTAGATGGTGGTGATGTATTAGTTGATCAGTGAGATATGGTTTTGTATTGTGCAAATGCCTTAAGGGACTCGGTTAGAAAACGTGACTCCTTTGGTCGACTACACTGACCTATATATCTGTATGTCTATATTTTGGCATGACCGCGTGTGTTTAGTCTGTGTCATGTGGTGTAGGGATGACTAAGAAGGATTGGTTTGAGAAGGCGACTGGCTAGCGTATCTCAAAACAATATTCCAGGAGTCATTCTAGTACCACACTAGGTTTGTGTGCGGGGTTGGTGGCATGTGAGGATTTGTGTTCACCTAGAGTTTGTGACATGATGATGGTCGAGTGCGAGTATAGTCTTGGGATGTATATAGCTATATATATATATATGGGTACATAGAGTGATTCATGATCACGACAAGATATTAGGGGTTAGTGAAATTTTGATCGATGAAGTGGTTAATTTCATCCGACGTGGATCTTGTGGATTGCCTTGTTAGCCTGAATTCCTAATGACAACCTCATTCTAGGTTCCATCTTGACTCTAGATTCGCGAGTTATAAACTCCTTGTACTGATCCGTATCATGTCATAGTATCCATATCATGTCGGAGTATCTGTATCGTATCAGCGTATCTTGACTGTATCAGAGTGCATCTGCCTAATTCTTGTCTCCAGATTTTGGGGTCCTTAAGTAAGACTATTTGGGTAGAGGGACTTCACTGTAGTAGTTCCATCGCAAGACCTTTGTCTCTTATGATTGAAGTCCTTGGTGGCCTTGTTCGAAGAGAGAATCCTCGTTATGAAAGTGAGTGAGTATTATGAAAGGAAGTGGTAGCGTGGTGTAGTTGTTCTTTTCTGTGACAAGTCTCTACTATGTAGTCGGACGTCTCTTGGCAGCACTCTATGTCATCTTACCGTCTCCTTTTCATGGATACTTTCCGTGGCTAGTATTGGCATGAAATTGGATTGAGTGGGTTGTCCTCTTTCCTCATTTACGTTAGGATTCTAGTGCCCTTTGTTGTTCGGGCATGTCCAAATCTCAAAAATGTCCCTAAAAAGGTCAAATTCAAACTTCTTCATGTATTCATATCGCTTGGGACCATCGATGTTGGGACAAATTGTTGGGTTTGTTCCCGTGGTCTATTCTTGTTTATGTAATTTCGAGTTTGAAATTCTTTTAAGGGGTATGAAATGTAATGGCCAAAAATTCTATAACAACTTTCCTTAATCTTAATTTCTCATTTCTGGGAGTTACTCATTTATTCGATGTTGAAATCGTTATATCGTTGG
This sequence comes from Monotropa hypopitys, assembly GCA_002855965.1. Taxonomy (NCBI): domain Eukaryota; kingdom Viridiplantae; phylum Streptophyta; class Magnoliopsida; order Ericales; family Ericaceae; genus Monotropa; species Monotropa hypopitys. The sequence goes on along the minus strand of NMUG010004304.1, from coordinate 6,950 downwards.
AGTTTTGAGGTATTCTGGAAAGGTGGGGAGTTGGTTGTGGGCCCATTTAGACAAATAGATATTCTCCAACTGAAAATATTTTCTTGATGAAAGTTGGTGAGAACTGAATTATAAAAATAACACAATTTGAATCAACCCAATCGGAATTCAGAATAAAAAGTTATGCCGGAAATACCTTGTAGAAGTTTTCCCCAAAATGTTGCAGCAGTGGTTATCGATAACCACACATTTCGGGTTACCGGTAACCCAGAAAATCTGCAGAAATACTGCAGCACTGGTTCCCGATAACCATATATTTTGGGTTACTGGTAACCGGTCCTATGAGATGTTTTAGCAGAGCATATTAAGGACATTTTGGTCATTTTCAGGGTCATTTATACACCCAAATATGAGGGCAAAACCCTCATATTCATCAAATCTCTTTCTCTCTCTTCCGTCCACTCACTCTCTCTCACACACATTTTCTCCCTTCTCTCTTGATTCTTGAAGGAATCATTGAGCTTTGAAGGAAATCACCTTCTCAAAGGTTGTTGAGGGTGCCGAGCTCTACGCGGTGGTGGGTTCAAAGTGTGCCACTCTCAAGACCCCTCACCGAAGGTTTGTAAGTATATCTTCTCAAAGGTAAAGTTCTCTACTCCATATATCTCTACTATTGGTATTCTCTCTTTTCCCTTTAAATATTTTCATAGATTGAGGACGTTTTCATGATTCTAGGGTGTAGGTTGAGTATACCCTTAAATTCCTAGAGGGATTATGTTTGTATACATCTCAATAGACTCCATACACCTTCAATTTGATGATACTTTAATCAACATGCGAGATTCCCAATTTTCATAAAACCCTAATTTTTGGTCTTCTTAAAATAATGAAATTGACTTGTAAAATATGGCAATTGATTTTAGAAAAATGGTCCTATGACCTTCTTGCCACATGAAATTTGGAAATTGGAAATCAATTCTATGAAAATCACATTTTTGATCAATTTATGAGATTAGGAGGTATGGATGCCCTGATCGATTGAATTGGATGAATTAATGAAACGAATGTTTTAATTGGCCTAAACATGATAGATGAGTTGGGTTGACTATTATACTTATTCAGAAATTTTATTCCCTGGGTGGATTTGCACCCACGACATTGCGCAATGGGGGCTTGACTGGGCCCTCCCAACGGGTCGGGTACCACGAGGAACTTTACGGGTAGCTTAGTTGATGGACTTCTACTGTGGAATTAGTCGGAACCTAACAAATCTTAAATTAATAATTTTACGCAACTTCCTTGCTTCGTCAAGGTGAGAAGAGGCGGAGTTTGATTATTGCCTCCCTTGTTTCGTTAAGGTTGAGACGTGAAATGAAAATATTATCCTCCTTGATTTTGTCAAGTTGAGCATTTTGGAAGAAATTCAAATGAATCAATGAAATTGGGTTTGAAAGGAATTGGAAATGAAATTTGAAAACAAACGGTTTTGGAAAATATGAAAATGGTCCTCATTGCGTGCACCCTTTTATTTATCTCGCACCCGCATCACTTGTCCCAATTTTAGAAATATTTGATTGTAGATTATCTCAACTAGGCTTTTGCCTAACCCTCTATGTTTTAGGTACATATTCATTTACCTAGCCGAGGAGATTGGAGGCCCTTAGCTTGCTTGGGAGTGTGACATTGGATACCACCATTGGTATCTTTCATTTTATGTTGATTTCCATTTCTAATCAAAACTCATGTACCCAGACTTGTATTATTTTTGGACTTGTCTTACTCCTTTTTAAACTTCATTTGCTTGCTTGTGTGCTTGTATCCCCATTACCCTTTATTTTTCGCACTTTGGATTGGGTAGGAGCTTCAGTACTTGTCCAATGTTGTCATATATTTATATTTAAAAAATGATTTGAAAATTCGGGGCGTGAGAGTCCTAGCCTAACAAGGAATCACAAAACCCCTGCCAGAGGTGTTATGAGAACACAGAGGGCCCAAGAAGATTGCTCGAAGGATGGGACCTACAAAAGAAGGGACGGAGAGTACTCCCAGGAAGGAGATAGCCATTCGCATTCACGTTACTCTCAATCTCCACCCAGGTTCAAATCGATTAAATATGAAGACATGACCGAGATTATCAAAGCGTAAAACCATGCAATCAAATGCCTGGAAAATAAAGTGGAGAGGTTGACCATACAACCTCAATAGAGTCAACAAAAGGGACCCATTGGCAACTTGCAACCACCACCAAGGTCCCCATAGGAAAGCCAAGACTTCAATTCCCATCCTATACCTTCCAGGATCCAGAGGACGGCACTGGGAGATCATGAAAGGACCCAACAAGGAAGAAAGGGCAGAAGGGAGCCACCCTGCTGCCAAGAGTAGAGGAGGGTTGTCAAGGATCCCCCACAGCCCATCGAACATCATAATTAAACCCACAACAATGCTCATAGCATTTGCCCAGAGTATTTTGTGGTTTCAATGTGGGGGGATCTCAGGAATTAGCTCCATCACAGGGTACCCACACAAGAGGATTGCCGAGAAGACCAAGCTTGCCCAGACAATGACAACTCAGTGCCAGTTGACATAAACGATACGAGGAGGTGGATCAACGATCATCTCAAGGGCCGAGGAACAGCCCAAGAGACTGCTAAGCATACAATCCAACAAATTGCGTCAACACCGCTCTCTAGAGACATTGAGGACTACAAGATCCCCCGAAGATTCAACCTTCCCATCTTTTAGAAGTATGATAGGAAGACTAGCCCGGTAGCCCATCTCAAATACTATAAACAAGCTCTATCCTGCATGAATGAGACGAAAGTCATTACTGCATGATGTTAGCATCCATTTTGGACCAGACAACACTCAACTGACATCACAAGCTGCCATCACGATCGATCTGCAACTGGGAACAGTTAGCCAAGACAGTCGTTGCTAGGTTCATGACCAGCTGCGCTACCCAAAATACTTTGATACTCTGACATCATTGAGAAAACGATGTGATGATACACTTATGGGGTATGCTGGATGGTATGTATATGCATACAATGACTTTGAGGACTATACTGAGAAGCATGCCATATCGATGTTCAAGTCATGGCCTTCTTTTGGTAAGAAGCTAAGGGGATCCCTAACCATGAACCCAATCGAGTATTTCTCGGAGTTGATGGAAAGAGTAGGGCAACATGCGAAGTTGGACGAGGAGAACCTCCACGAAGTAGGCCGTAGTGCCCACAGATCTCACAGGACCCATGTGGTGGACACTACCGAGAAGAAGAGCAACAAGAAGAGGAAGGTGCTACAGCAAACTCCTATTGGGAAAGGGGAGGGAGATGAGACTGCCCTCCAGATAACACTCAAAATGCCAAGGCCCAGTCCAAAATCCTACAAGGCCATCGATACCAAGTTCAATGTCCCCATTTTCAGATTGGTCTACCCCTCAAAGGCAATTCTTTCTAGAGGCGGCCTGCCAAACAGGTGGGAAATCTGCTTAAATAAGAGGCCACTTGAATCAAATGCAGTTAACATACGGAGTTTGGCCACATGATAGAGGAATGTCTCCAGTATAAGCAATTCTTTGAGGAACTCACATAGACAGGTCATTTGAAGCCATACATCATCCAGACACCCGGATAAGAGAATATGCCTAGAAGGGCGAAAAGGTGTAATGACTCTTTAGATGAGGACATGCCTCCAATGGGAACCATCCACGTGATACATGGAGCCATTGAGATGAACTCAAAAATGAGTCCCCTGTATAGAGATGGAAGGAAGGCCATGAGCACCATATTCTGCAGCTCGAGCAGAAGAGCCACATGGACCATAGCGGGGAGCCCAAACAGATCTCTTCTTTGAGAAAGATCTGGAGAGGATGACATTGCCATACAATGATGTGTTGGTGATCACCTTGAACATCAATCGGTTCGACACAAAGAGGATCTTGGCAGACAAGGGCAGCTCCACCGAGATTCTATACTTTCAGACATTCAAGAAGATAGATCTTACTCAAGCTACCTTAAGACAACACGTATTCCACTCATCGGCTTAAGTACAGAACCAGTTTGGCCCCTGGGCATTATCACTCTTCTAGTGTGGGCAAGAAGGGTGGCCTAGATACAGAGTTCTTGTTGGTAGATGTTCCATCAGCCTACAATGCCATCATTGGGAGGACATAGATGCAAAGGATGGGAGCCATTCCATCCACCTACCACCAGATCATCAAGTTCCTAAGTCCCAAGGGAATTGAGAGAATCAAGGGAAACCAGAAGTTAGTCATAAACTACTTCTTGGCTTCCATCAAAACAACCCCAAACACTGAGAAGGTGAAGTCCATTGAAGTGCCATATCATTCTGTCTTGGAAGATGTCAGAGTGGGTCCCTCTGTCCATCTAGTAGAGAACATGAGAAAGGTTCTCGTCCACGATACTAACGAGGATTTGTATTTCCTAATTAGGGATGAACTTCCTGAGGAGGATGCCACCGAGTTAGTACGGGTCTTGAAGGACCACATTTATGTATTTGCTTGGACCCTACAAGAAATTCTAGGGGTAGAGCCAAGTATAATATACCACCGGTTGAACATCGATCTATGCCACAAGCCAGTTATGTAGAGGAGAAGACGCTCAATCGCTCAACATTCAGAGGCTATTATTGAGGAAGTTGATCGGTGTCACGACCCATCCCGGAAAATAACATAAATAGTTGACCGGCAACGGAATTCATAACTTAACAAGGTGTCATGCCTCATTCCTGATAACTGTAAAGCCAGCTATCCAAAGATGACAGAGAGTCCCGACTCCTCACTTGAATCAATATCACTAAATTAAAACAACATTCGATATGGTTTACTTTATAATTCACCAATTAAATAAGTAACTATTTTAAACTGCTTATTAGGGTCCCTAAAATAGTCCCTAACACCTTCCATAAACATCCTAGGTCCAACCCCGAACCAAAGCCCGTGAAAAAGCCTCAAAAACAACTTTTGATCGACCCTCGCTCGACGTCTGCTCGAGCAGACAAGAGGCTGCTCGAGCGACCTCAACTTCGCTCGACTCCAGAGATTTTACACGACTTAAACCGCTCGAGCCAGGGGATTTTCGCTCGAGCGGGCAGGGTTTAGCTCGAGTGAATTTGACAGAGTCAGAACACTATTTTGGCGATTTGACGAACCAAAACTTCTCCAAACTTCTCCTAACTCGATTTTAATCCTAGAAACTAAAAAATCTTTTATACTAAAGTGTTCTAAACATCTAAGAAATACACATACTTGATTATAGGCTTCAAAAAACCATTAAATCGTGGATGAGAAGGGGAAGAATGGGAGAGAACGTGAGTGGATAGAGAGAGAGAGAGAGATAACCGTAAGCCCTTCGGTCTCAAAAACACCGGAGCTACTTATCAACGGATGATCACCAATATTTTTAATGCTCAACTCAGAGACACTTTGGAGGCTTACATAGATGATATGGTGGTCAAGAGAAGGACCGAAGACCGCCATATTGCTGACCTACAAACCGTCTTTAACATCTTGAAGGAGCACAAACTTCGCCTCAATGCTTCAAAGTGTGCCTTCAGTGTCAGTTCCTGGAAGTTCCTGGGATACCTGGTGACACGGATAGGCATTGAGGCCGACCCATCTCAAGTTTCTGCTATTTAGCAATTAGAAAAGCCAAGAACCCTGAAAGAGGTCCATAAGATGACCGGCATGGCATTGGCACTCAACCGATTCATCAGTCGGTCTTTGAACAAATACCGACCAATCTACGAAGTCCTGAGAAAGAACAACCGACGACACTTTGAGTGGAACGATCAATGGAGTAGAGAACTCTACCTTTGGTATTCTTATCGTCAATGGCCATCTCTTCGTGTATGGACTGGTATCTGTTTGAATTCTAGTTTACTTTTTTCTTTTGTATTTGGGTTTCCAATAGATGACACCAATTATGTGGGGGTAAAATGAGACTGTGATTACCTCCATAAAATGTCTTGTTTTTTTGGGTTGAACTGGTTGGTCTGGTTATCTATTTGCACTTATTCATGTATTTGCGCTTGCAAAAAGGGGTTAGAGGACCTCCCGCCATTGTGGCCAGAAGGCTCTCTGGTGATTAAGTTAGTCTGGTGATCAACTTAATCGAGAGGAAACTTTAAGCAAATAAAACAAATATTAATACAATTCGTAAGCCAGATAGACTGTACCTTCATTTGTGGACTGAACATTGCTTTTATAGGGGGTCATCCTCAGTTTTAGAGTTCTTTTGAATTACTAGTTTCTCACAAGTAATCAGGATAGGATTATGACTTCTTATCCCAATCCTATGAGAGTTTTGTCTATTCTATCTTTCTTTCTCATACGTTTCTTGGCTTAGGTAGAGTGCTTGTCCCAGTGCAAATAAAACAATTCTCGTATTCTTAGAAACTCAAAATCTATCTTCTTTAGACATGAATAGCTGGGACACGTATATTAAGTGCTGCCCACTGGTTGATTAACACATATACATGTCACATTCCATATTTGTCATACTGATTAACATATTCCACATTGCCAGGATGTCAAGCCACATAGTACTGACCTAATCTGCACTGCGGGTAAACTGATTGACATATGGGGTGACTATATCTAACATTCACCAGCATAAGCCTCTCTGTATAACTTTATATTGTACTGGCAAGATGTCAAGTCACACAAAGATGACTTAATCCGCAGTGAGGAACAACTGATGACATGTGGCTTTCTGTATCGAATATTTGAATAGCACGTGCCGCACTGTAAGTTTTTGCCCAAATAACCTGGATTTGCCCTTTACACATGAAAAAATCTTATTTACCCTACCACAAAGATATTTAAGAAAATTTCTATAAATATCTATTTCCTTCTTATTAGTATTGTCTCACGTGTATGAATTTTAGGGATGTGCGCAAGATGCTCCATATAAGGTAAGCTCAATGTTGTAGAATATAGAATTGGTAAT
>NMUG010004303.1:0-13982 GCA_002855965.1 Monotropa hypopitys | reverse complement strand
CAAATATTTTTTGAAAACAGAGATGAAAAATGTTGGAATGGTCATGATTCATAGAATGTATAATCTTCATCAATAACTTTGAAGTCCATTTCAATAAACAAGGTGATGCCCAATAAGAAGTTTGGACACATGTTTCAATTAGCAAAATATTCTTTTACCTTGAATATTGTTGGATAGTGAAATATGAATACCTAGAATGCTACCAGATGGTAATGTTCACTAACCCATCACACTATCATCCATATTCGATGTTCATTACTAATTATTACCCCACAACATAACTCAAATTGATGACATTGAATTGAATAGTTTATTCCCACAACAAAGCAGCCAACAAACGAGAAACATTCAGCCGTCATAACCCAACTCATTCCTTCAGCTAAAGGCCAACCCCAAACAAATTATTCACCTTCCCCACAAATGGTTTGTGATCAATGATCAAGCGGAGTCAGTAGACACTAATGAGCTCAGTGTTTAATCTAGAGTCCCTCAGACGACAACAGAAACTGCCATCCAAAATAACAAGCTACCTAATAATTAAAATGCCACTTTGAAGTGGAAGATGTTTGTTCACCAATAACAGAATGGGCAAATTGCAAGATCAATCCAAGAGGACCACTGGTGATGTAGTGGTAAAGACTCAATCTAATAACCTTAAAGCTGGATTCGAGTCCGAGCACAACCACTTTGCGTATTATTAACAAAGTTTAGGCTTGTTTTTATCATTTCTCCTTCCGAGATACTCATTAATGGGTACCAACTGGTTGTTGATTTTTTATTTTCTTTTAGTGTCAAAAAGCATACATTTGGGTCTGTATGTTTGGAAAGGTTAAGTTAGTGAGGCTTAAGAAATATTGTATTCTTTGCACAATGGAAGAGAGTGATATTGAGTTAGATGAATGGTATCAAGTTGCACGATTTGCAGAGAGATGAATTTCTCATGACAGCAGTGAATAGAAATCCCAAACTAAGCCTCGTGTTCCAAATTACGATCACACGGGATGGACTAAATGAACACAATTTTTCCATTCCGCTCCATCAAGTTTGGTATGTAGGTTCAATTACATCCAATAAATGCAAAACTTTTTCCCACTGGAACATCCAATAAATACGGAACTTTTTCACGCAGGCATCCTATATCAATTTAATTCTTTCCCTCCCCGTAGCATTATTATTCACTGTAATTTATAGATTATCTTTGTTGTTGCATCTACTTATCTTCGTGAGCGTAACCTGACTTTTTAACTCTCTAAATATCATCTATGCAGTGAAAGTGATTGTTTTACAATCGACCTCTTCATAGAATTCCATGAGTTGTTTATGATTTGCTTCTCCAAAAAATAGGACAATAGAAACTTTGCATACATGGCAGAAAACCCTTGAAGAGTCCCAAGCGAGCAATAAAAGTGCAAATATTATAAGCAAGAGTAAGGAGAGGTAACAAAGTACTGACTTGAGAATCATGCTGATTAAACCCACTAAACTGGGGAGAAAATCGAGCTACTTTTCCCTTAAATGCACGAGCAGTAATTGGTGTCCGTCCACAAGACCATAGCTTTCTCAGTAACTCACCAAATGCAAATGCAAGCTCACCCTGCACAACTATAACATATATTAGAGACTTTATGCTAAGTGCTCTCTAAATAACAAATTTCCACTAGTAACCAGAACAGCCACATACATACAAACCTAACGGATTCTGTTTGTTGATCTCATCAGTGCAATCTTGCAGGAAGTACTCAAGCAGGGGAGGTGTATGCACTAAACACTGAATAGCACAATTCATAAAACAAGTATTTCCCAAATTCTACAACCCTGCCAACCCTCTTCTATCTGCTTTTGCGGCAGTCCTTGAAATGTTAAAAGCATCTTCTACATCTGTAGAAGCTGAACTTACAGTATTTCCTTGATAAAAACTAAAACCGTAACTTGTTGAATGACCATTGGACAAAGTTGGGCCCCCAGCAATTGTCACAGATGATCTAGAGGGTTCTATTGGAACTAAAGCTAACTCATTTCTTGTTGAATCCATGCCAAATCTAGGGGGCCAAAGTCTATCAAATTGGATCTCCAAAAGAATCTGCACAAATAGCGACACATCAATACAAGTGACTACATACTAGTCAAAGTGACACTCAAAATTTCACATTCATCACTAATAGGGGGGAGGAATGGTAGTAATGCTTAGTTTGAGTTGAATTGAGTATCAGATCAAAAAAGTGCAATAGATACAACATATCAACGTATAATAGGATTATATACATTTTGAACCAAATTACCTATGAAAGTCAATTTAGAAACATTCAAGCACCATGGAAGGTTTATAAATGATGAGAGAATTTAAGTTTCTGAATCCTTATGCAAGTCCCGGAATAAGAAATATCATAAGAACCTGTAAAATGAAATAATAGGTGATACAATGAAGCACGAAAATGAAATCTTACATGTCTAGACTCCTTTCATGAGCTTCATCTAATATGATAACAAAATATTGATTGAGCTTAGGGTTTGAAAGGCTCTCATGGAGAAGAACACCATCAGTGAGATATCTGTACATCCCATAACCATACAATTAGGAAACATTTAAGCCAACAAATCACACAGAGACAATAAGATAGAATACTTTCAGAAACAAGTAAATTTGCATTACATGATACATATATTCTCTGAAGTTCTGTCTTAAAAACAAATTGTGTAACCCACTTCCAACCCAAATCGAACACCAAGCTCTTGTGCAACACGTCTGTGCATAATTACTAAAAATAGGAGGGATCCTAAACAATTGTGGAGATAATGCCATAGAAGATACAAATCCTTTACATACATTTGACAGAATAATGTAAAGCGTACTCACACATTCTACAAACCATTCAAGCACTCAATTGTTACCTCGAAATGGAGACCGCAACTACTCGATGAGGCTGGGTGATGACGATGGTTCTTCCAGATTTGGTGTAGCCTCTTTTATGTAGCATCTGCGAAAGATGAGTGCTCTTCCTGAACCCGTTTCTCATGGAGTTATGGCAGGTTTTCCCCCTTAATTGTTGCTATAGAACTAGAGGAGAATAAAAGGCAAAAGACGAGACAACACAGTGCGGGACAACATTGGGGGCAAGAGAAGATTGAGGACTGAAGGTGGGAGAAGAATGAGGGAGAAGATTGAGTGAGGCAGGTTAGGGTTAGGGGGATGATTTCTGGGAAAGGCGGGATACCACGGGCGGGAGAGAATAAAATTTTAGGCTTGTGTAATTGGGGAATGCTGTACGCGTGGAAATAAAATGGTAGTGCGCCAAAATAAATTAATTTTTGGCGATCCAAATTTTCATCGCCCAATGTGTGAATTTTTGGCGATGACGTTTTTGCATCGCCAAAAATATAAAAAATAATCATCAAAATTATTTTCATCGATTAATTTTAATTAACTATTGGCAATAAAAATTGTCGATGAATTTATCAAAATGTGTTGCTAATACATACTCAATGGCAGTGTATTTTTTATTACGTTGCTATTTTTGTCGTCATTTGTCTAATTTGTTATAGTGATAGGAGGGAGAAATGAGTGTGCGGGAGGGAAAGAATGTTAGGGTTGTGAAAATGGGCACGGGAGAGATAAAAAGTGGAATGTGCGCGGGGGAAAATGTGTGATCTTTTATCACGCTTTAAAAGCGTGATCTTTTTTAGTAGTCGAGTTTTTATCTCGCCAAAAAAACGTGATCTTTTCTTTTCATAAAACTGAGATAAAAAGTTTACTTACAATCTCGCTTTTTACAAAACTGAGATAAAAGGTTTAGTTTGTCATTTTTTATCACGCTTTTTCTAAAAGCGTGATTTTTGTAGTGTGATCTTTGTTGATTATTCTTGTAGTGGAGGGTGTCCCAATTGCGCGTTATCGCTTTTGCGCGTCTAATAGACAGAATAACCAGAGTTTACGATATCGGATGGGAGTGAGATTTTAGAGAGAGGGTTTAGGGTTTAAGGATGTCCGATTAGTGTGTCCAGAGACATCTTAGGGTTTGCACGGCGTTTAGAGAGAGGGAACGGGTGGGTTCGGGGCTTGCATGTCCAAACCACCCGTTAGAGAGAGTGGGATAGTTCCGGTCCTCCGGTTCAGTGTTTAGAGCCATTCTAGAGAGGAAACTGTTAGTTCGGGGCTTGCATGTCGGTTGCAGTTTGGTTTGAGGGTTCATGTTTGTTGGTTTTGAGTTTCTAGAGACGTATTAGGGGTTGCATGTAGCTTTCGTACGTGGGAGGGAGTCCCAATTGCGCGTTATCGCTTTTGCGCGTCTAACAGACAGAATGTCCGGAGTTTACGAGACATTCTGCAACCGACATGCAAGGCCCGAACCACTCTTTCCCTCTCTAGAACTCCCCTAAACACTAAATCGGAGGCCCGAAACCACCCCACTCTCTCTAAAAGTCGTGCAAACCAAACCCCTAATATGTTTTTGGAAACTCTAAACCAACAAACCTGAACCTTCAACAAACCTGAACCCTCAAATCAATCTACAACTCAAACCAATCCGCAACTGACATGCAAGCACCGAACCACCCCTTCCCTCTCTAGAATGCCCCTAAACACTGAACCGAAGACCCAGAACCACCCCACTCTCTCTCTAAAAGTCGTGCAAACCCTAACACGTCACTGAAAACACTAATCGGACATCCTTAAACCCTAAATCCTTTCTCTAAAATCTCACTCTCATCCGATCTCGTAAACTCTGGATATTCTATCTGTTAGACACGCAAAAGCGATAACGCGCAATTGGGACACCCTTACTTGTACGAAAGCTGCATGCAACCCTTAATAAACCTCTGGAAATCCTAAACCAATAAACTTGAACCCTCAAACCAATCCACAACCGATATGCAAGACCTGAACCACTCGTTCCCTCTCTAGAACGCCCCTAAACACTGAACCGGAGGCCCGGAACCACCCCTCTATCTCTAAAAGCCATGCAAACCCTAACAAGACTCTGGAACTACTAATCGGACATCATTAAACCCCAAAACCTCTCTTCAAAATCTCACTCCCATCCGATCTCGTAAACTTTGGACATTCTGTCTGTTAGACGCGCAAAAGCGATAACGCGCAATTGGGACAAGCTCCCCCGTACGAAAGCTACATGCAACCCCTAATACGTCTCTGAAAACCCTAAACCAACAAAGCTAAACTCTCAAACCAATCCGCAACTGATATGCTAGTCCCGAACTACCCGTTCCCTTTCTAGAAAGCCGCCAAACAAAATCAAGTTCACAACCAATCCACAACTGAACCCTCAAACTGACATGCAAACCCTCTCACGTACGAAAGCTACATGCAACCCGTTCCCTAATCCGCAACCAACATGCAAGCCTCAAACCATTCCACTCTCAAAGCTACTTGCAACCCCTAATACGTCTCTGAAAACCCTAAACCAATAAATTTAAACCCTCAAACTAATCCGCAACTGAGATGCAAGCCCAGAACCACCTGTTCTCTCTCTAGAATGCCCATAAACACTGAACCGGAGGCCCAAAACTATCGTACTCTCTCTCTAAAAGTCGTGCAAATCCTAACCCGTCTCTGGAAACACTAATCGAACATCCCTAAACCCTAAACCCTCTTTCTAAAATCTCACTCTCATCCGATCTCGTAAACTTTGTACATTCTGTTTATTAGACCGGCAAAAACGATAACGCGCAATTGGAACACCCTACCACGTACGAAAACTACATGCAACCCCTAATGTCTCTAGAAACCCTAAACCAAAAAACCTAAACCCTCAAACCAATCCACAACCGACATGCAAACCCCGAACCACTCATTCCCTTTCTAGAACGCCCTAAACCCTCTCTCTTTTAGAGGGAGAGAGTAGGGTGGTTCTGGGCCTCCGGTTCAGTGTTTAGGGGCGTTTAAGAGAGGAAACGGGTGGTTCGGGGCTTGCATGTCAATTGTGGATTGGTGAGGGTTTAGGTTTGTTCGTTTAGGATTTCCAGAGACGTATTAGGGGTTGTATGTAGCTTTCGTACGTGGGAGGGTGTCCCAATTGCGCATTATCGCTTTTGAGCGTCTAACAAGCAAAATATCCAGAGTTTACGAGATTGGATGGGAGTGAGATTTTAGAGAGAGGGTTAAAGGTTTAAGGATGTCCGATTAGTGTTTCCAGAGACGTGTTAGGATTTGCACGGCTTTTAGAGAGAGAGTATGGTGGTTCTGGGCCTCTGGTTCAGTTTTTATGGGCATTCTAGAGAGAGAACGAGTGGTTCTGGGCTTGCATCTCTGGAACCAGTAATCGGACATCCTTAAACCTCAAACTCTCTCTTTAAAATCTCACTCACATCCGATCTCGTAAACTTCGGACATTTTGTCTGTTAGACGCGCAAAAGCGATAACGTGCAATTGGGACACCCTCCCCCGTACGAAAGCTACATGCAACCCCTACGTGCAATTGTTGGCTTAGGATTTCTAGAAACGTATTAGGGGTTGCATATAGCTTTCGTATGTGGGAGGGTGTCCCAATTGTGCGTTATCGCTTTTGCGCGTCTAACAGACAGAATGTCCGGAGTTTTTGAGACATTCTGCAACCGACATGCAAGCCCCGAACCACTCTTTCCCTCTCTAGAACACACCTAAACAAACTAGAGGCCCGGAACCACCCCACTCTCTCTCTCTAAAAGTCGTGCAAACCCTAACACCTAATACGTCTATGCAAACTCTAAACTAACAAACCTGAACCCTCAACAAACCTGAACCCTCAAGCCAATCTACAACTCAAACCAATCCACAGCTGACATGCAAGAACCAAACCACTCTTTCCCTCTCTAGAATGCCCCTAAACACTGAACTGGAGGCCTGGAACCACCCCACTCTCTCTCTAAAAGCCGTGTAAACCCTAACACATCTCTGGAACCAGTAATCGGACATCCTTAAACCTCAAACCCTCTCTTTAAAATCTCACTTTCATCCGATCTCGTAAACTTCGGACATTCTGTCTGTTAGACGCGCAAAAGCGATAACGAGCAATTGGGACACCCTCCCCCGTACGAAAGCTACATGCAACCCCTAATACGTCTCTGAAAACCCTAAACCAACAAACATAAACTCTCAAACCAATCCGCAACTGATATGCCAACCCCGAACCACCCGTTCACTTTCTAGAAAGCCGCAATACAAAATCAAGTTCACAACCAATCCGCAACTAAACCCTCAAACTGACATGCAAACCCATCCACGTACGAAAGCTACATGCAACCCGTTCCCTAACCCACAACCGACATACAAGCCTCAAACCACTCCACCGTCAAAGCTACATGCAACCCCTAATACGTCTCTGGAAACCATAAACCAATAAACTTGAACCATCAAACTAATCCGCAACTGAGATGCAAGCCCAGAACCACCTGTTCTCTCTCTAGAATGCCCATAAACATTGAACCAAAGGCCCAGAACCACCGTACTCTCTTTAAAAGCTGTGCAAATCCTAACACGTCTCTGGAAACACTAATCGGACTTCCCTAAACCCTCTATCTAAAATCTCACTCTCATCCGATCTCGTAAACTCCGTACATTCTGTTTGTTAGACGCGTAAAAGCGATAACGCGCAATTGAGACACCCTCCCACGTACGAAAGCTACATGCAACCCCTAATATGTCTCTGGAAACCCTAAACCAACAAACATGAACCCTCAAACCAATCCGCAACCAACATGCAAGCCCCGAACCACCCATTCCCTTTCTAGAACGCCCTAAACCCTCTCTCTTTTAGAGAGAAAGTGGGGTGGTTCTAGGCCTCCGGTTCAGTGTTTAGGGGCATTCTAGAGAGGAAACGGGTGTTTCGGGGCTTTCATGTCAGTTGCGGATTGGTGAGGGTTTAGGTTTGCTCGTTTAGGATTTCCAGAGACGTATTAGGGGTTGTATGTATCTTTAGTACGTGGGAGGGTGTCCCAATTGCGCGTTATCGCTTTTGCGCGTCTAACAAACAGAATATCCAGAGTTTACAAGATCGGATGGGAGTGAGATTTTAGAGAGAGGGTTTAAGGTTGAATGATGTCCGATTAGTATTTTCAAAGACGTGTTAGGATTTGCACGGCTTTTAGAGATAGTACGATGGTTTTGGGCCTCCGGTTAAGTGTTTATGGGCATTCTAGAGAGAGAACGAGTGGTTCTGGGCTTGCATCTCGGTTGTGGATTAGTTTGAGGGTTCAAGTTTATTGGTTTAGGGTTTCCAGAGACGTATTAGGGCTTGTATGAAGTTTTGAGGGTGGTGTGGTTTAAGGCTTGCATGTCGGTTGCGGATTAGGGAACGGGTTGCATGTAGCTTTCGTACGTGGGAGGGTTTACATGTCAGTTTGAGGGTTCAGTTGCGGATTGGTTGTGAACTTGATTTTGTTTAGCAATTTTCTAGAAAGGGAACGGGTGGTTCGGGACTTGCATATCAGTTGCGGATTGGTTTGAGAGTTTAGGTTTGTTGGTTTAGGGTTTCTAGAGACATATTAGGGGTTGCATGTAGCTTTCGTATGGGGGAGTGTGTCCCAATTGCGTGTTATCGCTTTTGCGCGTCTAACAGACAGAATGTCCGGAGTTTACGAGACATTCTGCAACCGACATGCAAACCCCAAACCACTCTTTCCCTCTCTAGAACGTCCCTAAACACTAAACCGGAGGCCCGGAACCACCCCTCTCTCTAAAAATTGTGCAAACCCTAAACCTTAATATGTCTCTGAAACTCTAAACCAACAAACATGAACCATCAACACACCTGAACCTTCAAATCAATCTACAACTCAAACCAATCTGCAACTGACATGCAAGCCCCGAACTACCCGTTCCCTCTCTAGAATGCCCCTAAACACCGAACCAGAGACCCGGAACCACTCCACTCTTTCTTTAAAAGTCGTGCAAACCCTAACACGTCTCTGAAAACACTAATCGGACATCCTTAAACCCTAAACTCTCTCTCTAAAATCATACTCCCATCCGATCTCGTAAACTCTGGATATTCTATCTGTTAGACACGCAAAAGCGATAACGCGCAATTGGGACACCCTCACACGTACGAAAGTTGCATGCAACCCTTAATACGTCTCTGGAAATGCTAAACCAATAAACTTGAACCCTCAAACCAATCCACAACTGATATGCAAGACCTGAACCACTCGTTCCCTCTCTAGAACGCTCCTAAACACTGAACCGGAGGCCCGGACTCACCCCACTCTATCTCTAAAAGCCATGCAAACCCTAACATGTCTCTGGAACTACTAATCGGACATCATTAGACCCCAAAACCTCTCTTTAAAATCTCACTCTCATCCGATCTCGTAAATTTCGGACATTCTGTCTGTTAGATGCGCAAAAGCGATAACGCCCAATTGGGACACGCTCTCCCGTACGAAAGCTACATGCAACCCCTAATACGTCTCTGAAAACCCTAAACTAACAAACCTAAACTCTCAAACTAATCCGCAACTGATATGCTAGCCCCGAACTACTCGTTCCCTTTGTAGAAAGCCGCCATACAAAATCAAGTTCACAACCAATCCGCAACTGAACCCTCAAACTGACATGCAAACTCTCCCACGTACGAAAGCTATATGCAACCCATTCCCTAATCCGCAACCGACATGCAAGCCTCAAACCATTCCACCCTCAAAGCTACATGCAACCCCTAATACGTCTATGGAAACCCTAAACCAATAAATTTGAACCCTCAAACTAATCCGCAACTGAGATGCAAGCACACAGAACCACCTGTTCTCTCTCTAGAACGCCCATAAACACTGAACTGGAGGCCCAGAACCACCGTTCTCTCTCTCTAAAAGTCGTGCAAATCCTAACACTTCTCTGGAAACACTAATCGGACATCTCTAAACCCTAAACCCTCTTTCTAAAATCTCACTCTCATCCGATCTCGTAAACTTTGTACATTCTATTTGTAATACGCGCAAAAGCGATAACGCGCAATTGGGACACCCTCCCACGTACGAAAGCTACACGCAACCCCTAATATGTCTCTAGAAACCCTAAACCAAAAAACCTGAACCCTCAAATCAATCCGCAACCGACATGCAAGCCCCGAACCACCCATTCCCTATCTAGAACGCCCTAAACCCTCTCTCTCTTTTAGAGAGAGAGAGTGGGGTGGTTCTAGGCCTCCGGTTCAATGTTTAGGGGCATTCTAGAGAGGAAACAGGTGGTTCAGGGCTTGCATGTCAGTTGTGGATTGGTGAGGGTTTAGGTTTGTTCGTTTAGGGTTTCCAGAGACGTATTAGGGGTTGTATGTAGCTTTCGTACGTGGGAGGGTGTCCCAATTGCGCGTTATCGCTTTTGCGCGTCTAACAAACAAAATATCCAGAGTTTACGAGATCGGATGGGAGTGAGATTTTAGAGAGAGGGTTAAAGGTTTAAGGATGTCTGATTAGTGTTTCCAGAGACGTGTTAAGATTTGCACGGCTTTTAGAGAAAGAGTACGGTGGTTCTGGGCCTCCGGTTCAGTATTTATGGGCATTCTAGAGAGAGAACGAGTGGTTTTGGGCTTGCATCTCGGTTTGAGGATTCAACTTTATTGGTTTAGGGTTTCCAGAGGCGTATTAGGGGGTTGCATATAGTTTTTTGGGGGGGGAGGCTTGCATGTCGGTTGAAGATTAGGGAACGGGTTGCATGTAGCTTCCGTACATGGGAGGGTTTGCATGTCAGTTTGAGGGTTCAGTTGCGGATTGGTTGTGAACTTGATTTTGTTTGGCGGCTTTCTAGAAAGGGAACGAGTAGTTCGGGGCTAGCATATCAGTTGCGGATTAGTTTGAGAGTTTAGGTTTGTTGGTTTCCAGAGACGTATTAGGGGTTGCATGTAGCTTTCGTACAGGGGAGGGTGTCCCAATTGCGCGTTATCGCTTTTGCACGTCTAACAGATAGAATGTCCGAAGTTTACGAGATCGGATGGAAGTGAGATTTTAAAGAGAGGGTTTGGGGTTTAGAGATGTCTGATTAATGGTTACACATACGTGTTAGGGTTTGCACGGCTTTTAGAGAGTGAGGTGGTTCCGGGCATCCGATTCAGTGTTTAGGGGCGTTTTAAAGAGGGAACGGGTGGTTCGGGGCTTGGATGTCGATTGTGGATTGGTTTGAGGGTTCAAGTTTATTGGTTTAGGCTTTCCAGACAAAGAGGGTTTAGGGTTTAAGGATGTCCGATTACTATGTCCAGAGACGTGTTATGGTTTGCACGGCATTTAGAGAGAGACGGGTGGTTCCGGACCACCGATTCACTGTTTAGGGGCATTCTAGAGAGGGAATGGGTGGTTCGGAGCTTGCATGTCCAAACCACCCGTTAGAGAGAGTGGGATAGTTTCGGGCCTCCGATTCAGTGTTTAGGGTCGTTCTAGAGAGGGAACGGTTAGTTCGGGGCTTGCATGTCGGTTGCGGTTTGGTTTGAGGGTTCACGTTTGTTGGCTTAGGGTTTCCAGAGACGGATTAGGGGTTGCTTGTAGCTTTCGTACGTGGGAGGGTGTCCCAATTGCGCGTTATCGCTTTTGCGCGTCTAACAGACAAAATGTCCGGATTTTTTGAGACATTCTACAACCGACATGCAAGCCCCGAACCACTCTTTCCCTCTCTAGAATGCCCGTAACACTAAACCGGAGGCCCAAAACCATTCCACTCTCTCTCTAAAATTCGTGCAAACCCTAAACCCTAATACATCTCTGGAAACCCTAAACCAACAAACATGAACCCTCAACAAACCTGAACCCTCAAGCCAATCTACAACTCAAACCAATCCGTAACTGACATGCAAGCCCTGAACCACCCGTTCCCTCTCTAGAATGCCTGTAAACACTGAACCGGAGGCCCGAGAACCACCCCACTCTCTTTCTAAATGTCGTACAAACCCTAATACGTCTTTGAAAGCACTAATCGGACATCCTTAAACCCTAAACCCTCTCTCTAAAATCTCACTCCCATCCGATCTCGTAAATTTCAGACATTCTGTCTGTTAGACGCGCAAAAGCGATAACGCGCAATTAGGAACGCACAATTGGGACACCCTACCACGTACGAAAGCTACATGCAACCCCTAATAGGTCTCTGGAAACCCTAAACCAAAAAACTTGAACCCTCAAACCAATCCACAACTAACATGCAAGCCCCGAACCACCCGTTCCCTTTCTAGAACGCCCTAAACCCTCTCTCTTTCAGAGAGAGAGAGAGTGGGGTGGTTCTGGGCCTCCGGTTCAGTGTTTAGGGGCGTTCTAGAGAGGAAACGGGTGGTTCGGGGCTTGCATGTCAGTTGCGAATTGGTGAGGGTTTAGGTTTGTTCGTTTAAGGTTTCGAGAGACGTATTAGGGGTTGTATGTAGCTTTCGTACGTGGGAGGGTGTCCCAATTGCACGTTATCGCTTTTGCGCATCTAACAAACAAAATATCCAGAGTTTACGAGATCGGATGAGAGTGAGATTTTAGAGAGAGGGTTAAAGGTTTAAGGATGTCCGATTAGTGTCTCCAGAGACGTGTTAGGATTTGCACGGCTTTTAGAGAGAGAGTACGGTGGTTCTGGGCCTCCGGTTCAGTGTTTATGGGCATTTTAGAGAGAGAACGAGTGGTTCTCGGCTTGCATCTCGGTTTGAGTGTTCAAGTTTATTGGTTTAGGGTTTCCAGAAACGTATTAGGGGTTGCATGTAGTTTTGAGGGGGGGTTGAGGCTTGCATGTCGGTTGTGGATTAAGGAACGAGTTGCATGTAGCTTTCGTACATGGGAGGGTTTGCATGTCAGTTTGAGGGTTAAGTTGCGGATTGGTTGTGAACTTGATTTTGTTTTACGGTTTTCTAGAAAGGGAACGGGTGGTTCGGGACTTGCATATCAGTTGCGGATTGGTTTGAGAGTTTAGGTTTGTTGATTTAGGGTTTCTAGAGACGTATTAGGGGTTGCATGTAGCTTTCGTACGGGGGAGTGTGTCCCAATTGCGCGTTATCGCTTTTGCACGTCTAACAGATAGAATGTCTGAAGTTTACGAGATCGAATGAGAGTGAGATTTTATAGAAAGGGTTTGGGGTTTAGGGATGTCCGATTAGTGGTTCCAGAAACGTGTTAAGGTTTGCACGGCTTTTAGAGAGAGTGGGGTGGTTCTGGGCGTCCGGTTCAGTGTTTAGGGGCGTTCTAGAGAGGGAACAGGTGGTTCGGGGCTTGCATGTCGGTTGTGGATTGGTTTGTGGGTTCAAGTTTATTGGTTTAGGGTATCTAGAGACGTATTAAGAGTTGCATGTAGCTTTCGTACGCGTGAGGGTGTCCCAATTGCGCGTTATCGCTTTTGCGCGTCTAACAGACAGAATATCCAGAGTTTACGAGATCGGATGGGAGTGAGATTTTAGAGAGAGGGTTTAGGGTTTAAGGATGTCCGATTAGTGTTTCCAGAGACGTGTTAGGGTTTGCACGACGTTTAGAGAGAGTGGGGTGGTTCCGGGCCACCGATTCAGTGTTTAAGGGCATTCTAGACAGGGAACGGGTAGTTCGGGACTTGCATGTCCAAACCACCCGTTAGAGAGAGTGGGGTAGTTCCGAGCCTCCGGTTCAGTGTTTAGAGCCGTTCTAGAGAGGGAACGGTTAGTTCGGGGCTTGCATGTCGGTTGTGTTTTGGTTTGAGGGTTCATGTTTGTTGGTTTAGGGTTTCCAGAGACGTATTAGGGGTTGCATATAACTTTCGTACGTGGGAGGGTGTCCCAATTGTGCGTTATCGCTTTTGCGCGTCTAACAGACAGAATGTCCGGAGTTTACGAGATCGGATGAGAGTGAGATTTTAGAGAGAGGGTTTAGGGTTTAGGGATGTCCGATTAGTATTTCCAGAGACGCGTTAGGGTTTGCACGACTTTTAGAAAGAGTGTGGGGTGGTTCCGGGCATCCGATTCAGTGTTTAGGGGCGTTTTAAAGAGGGAACGGGTGGTTCGGGGCTTGGATGTCGGTTGTGGATTGGTTTGAGGGTTCAAGTTTATTGGTTTAGGCTTTCCAGACAAAGAGGGTGT
>NMUG010004302.1:0-13983 GCA_002855965.1 Monotropa hypopitys | reverse complement strand
AGGTAATTATATTTATTTTACCTGTGGAAAATATTTAAGTGAAAGAACAAAACTGATTTGTTCATAACCAATGGCATGAAAGATACCATGATACTCCAACAATAGGAAAGTAAGTCATTGATGAAAACAGAGCAGGATCTACCCATTATAATCTACCACCAGCCCCAAAGAAATCTAGGAGCACTCATCTACACATGCCTAACTCTCGTGGAGGCACTATTCGCCTACACGGGAAACTATCCTTGTAGAGGTGTCAAGAGCCTATGAAGGGATGGGAACGACATGTAGGTGTATGAGACCCACTAGCGAAGGGAGCGTGAGGTCTCCTTTAATAATGGCATCAAGTATCGCTCACATCATTCTGGATCTCCTTCTCATTACAGATCTATCAGGAATGAGGACATGACAGACATCGTTCGCATCTAGAGCTAGGTGATCTAGTTCCTAGAGAGAGGTAGAGCAATTGAGGAGGAATCCTTCACAACACAGATAGCCTGTGGCAACCTGTTGCAATGATTTCCAACATAAAAATAGTAATGGTCATTCCGGGTCAACGGGAAACCAAAGAATGGTTCTTACCCATTCAAGAGATGACCGCGAGCACAATATGGACATGAAGGATCCATCTCATCAGCTAGATGGTAGAAGGAATGTTAGGGATCTACCAGAATGCAATGAGCACAACAGATGCTCTTATAGCATTCATCCTGAGCAATCAGTGAATTCAGTACAAGACCTTAGGGATTAGATTCTTCTTAGGGTTCTTGTTTATGTCAGGAAAATATACTCACCTCGAGATGAACAAGGCAGAGATAACCCAGTGCTCGAAATTATGCAAGATATGAGAAACTAGATCAACAAGTGTCTCAAGGGTCGAGGAATGTTCCAAGAGAACACAAAATGGGCAATCCATAAGACCCCATCCCCCCCTCTCTCCAAGGAGATCGAGAGTTGCACGATTTCGAGAGGGTTCACACCTTATAACTTCTAGAAGTATGATGGAAGGATAGATCCAATGGCCTACTTGAAGGACTACCACCAGGCATTGATTTTGTACAAAGTTGGCGAGAACCTTTACTGAAGAATATTTGCATCCAGTTTGAACCAATCAATGCTCAACTAGTATCATAAGATCCTAATACGGTCAATCCGTAGCTGGGAGCAATTAGCCGAAGTGTTTGTTGTTATGTTCTTGACTAGATACGCTGCCCTTAAGCAGTTCAATTCTATTATATCGTTGAGATAATAATTTGATGAGATGATTCAGGAGTATACCAGTTGGTATGTTAAGACCTACATTGACATTGAGGACTACATAAAAAAATAGACAATATAAATGTTTAGGTTAGGGCTCCCTATCAATGAGAAGCTAAGGAAATCCTTAACTCTAATCCCAAAAGAGACCTTTACAAAGCAATGGAGAGATTTGAACAACACGTAAAGTTGGAGGAAGAGATCCTCCATGAATTAGACCAATAGTCCGAAGGATTATAGATCCAACATCTTGGATACTGTTGAGAAGAAGAAAAAGCCTCAACAACCTTTACCTGAGAAAGAGGAGAGAGTAGAAGCAACATTATATATAGCCATGCGAGTGACAAAATTTGGCCTATAGGCCTACAAAGACATCAAGACCACTTTTAATGTCCCCATCTGCAGAATGATTTTTTCTTTGAAGGATGAACCTTTCTGGAGATGGATCGCAAAACAAGGAGGGAACCAACTTGAGCTTGAGGCCACTGGGATACGATACACCTATTATGGGTTCCTGGACCCTTGACCCGATCTGCTTGCCAAAGATCCACACTTGAGAAACTGTCAAAGGACTCCTGCAACCAAAGAAGATGTTAGAACTGCCTGACACCATCCACCGGAAAGGCTCTCCGATGCCTAAGTCAGGTGATTTCTTCGAGAGAGTAGTTTAATAGCATAATAGCTCTGTGAGAACCAAAGGAGTCGAGCCCTTACTTAGTTCCACAATAGTCATATTTATAGTTCTCCCACAACGCGCATAATCTGGCGCAATTATCGGTAACCGTCCTGGATATTCCATCGCAATATCTGAGATCTCCCCAGCTTTCCATTCTAACCAATCGGTCGTACTGATCCAGGATACAATAGTCCGGTGGATACCCCGACTGTTGTATCCTGCCCGATAGATCTTAGCTCGGAGGCTATCCTTGTTAGCCTGAGGCACCTTTGGCACAAGCCTTGCCCCCCTTGATATATCCTGACCGTGTGGTCCAGCACCAAGTAGCCCATCGGGCTATCGTAGCGCTTCCCGCCTCATGGCCCAAGGTGTATGCTGGGCCGGTGACCCTCTAGTTGGTCCCACCAACCTGTCCAACCCATAATGGGCCTGCCCCAATGGGCTAGCTCTATGATCTGGCCCAAAGGCCATACATGGTTCGGTTACCAATAGCCCCTCAATACTTACGATCCAACCGGGCTACAGGTATTGAGTTTGACCTTGGGTAAGTTCCGAACCAACCCCTGCCTTTCGATCAAGCTGGCCAAAATGGTCAGGGAGCATCCTTTCCTGATGGTCGTGTTCCAAGATATCCGGTTCAAGACTAGTCTGGAACATCCAGACCCCAGGCACGTGTCCCATCCAACGGTCATGGAAATTCTTCTGGAATCTTCCAGCCACATGTCATCATCTAGTGGTCCATGCCTCGATAAACATGACCGTCCATTTTGAATTTGAACCGCCACTCTTGCCCACTATATAAGCCCAGAACTCCCCCTCACTTTAATTTTCGCTACCCAGAGCTTCTGCAGCAACTTTGAAATCCTTCAATCTGCAAATCCCAACTTCTCCAGCACTTCGATTCTCCATCCATTTAGATAATTTCTATTTTCGCGCAGTTCTCTTTCCTTTTTCTTTGAATTTGGGGTCAAAATGCTCTTTTGTCTGATCTTGGTGTCCCCTGCGCAAGGTAGCATCGTCTAGGGTGCAGTGGTATTGCCATAGTACCCGCTCTGTTGCCCCTCCTCTAGACTATGATCTCTGATCCCCTTCCCCTTCTTTTGGTCAGGTCTTGCAATGTCGGGAAGCAGAGGCGGTGCTTCCGAGCCGAGTGGTACAGTTGCTGAACCATCCAGTCTAAGCCTATTCGTGTCCTACTTCTCCGGCAATCTGAACCTCGGTCAATTTCGTAGGAAGTACTCCATTCCGGATGATGTTCTTGTGGAGCTAGCGCCCCTTGATGTTGAAGGCGTCCCGAAGGTCAAACACCAAAAGGGTCAGATAATTGTCCCATTGATGGCCATCATTGAGGGTGAACTTCAGTTTCCCATCACCCGACTCCTGGCCAAAATTTTGCATGAACTGAACCTCACAACGGTCCAGTTTATGATAAATTTCTTCTGGATAGTCTTATCCCTGGTCGAATTAAACTGGGCATTTAACCTGGACATAAACGTGGCCGAATTCTTCGGGCTGTATTCCATCAACCAGAACAAGGCATCCGGGCGATATTTCCCTGCAACTCGGAAGGGTTATGCCTTTGTGTTTGATCGACTTCCCGACTCAGACCCCTAGGCCAATGAATTCGTTGTGGTCCGGGGTAACTGGAATAACCCGGAAGACCCAGTCCCTTGGAATGTCGGTAATCTTGGTATGTATCCTTTGTATTCCTTGCTAAGCTTCATCCCGGACCATCTCTTATTTTTTGCTCTTGTTGCTTGTAGTTCCCAGAACCGTCAAATGCCTCAAAAACGCTCCTGCTAAGGACCGGATAAAGAAGCTTTTCGAGCTTCCTTTGTCTTTATGGGATGTTCCAGAACTCCTAGGGTATAAACCCTCCTACCATTCATCAAAAGGAGGGTTCTGAAGCCTAGGCCTCTGGCTCAAGTGACTTCTTCTCCCATCCGGATTTCCTCCCGAACCATTGTAAACCTCGAGAGTCCGAAAAAGACAGAATCTGAAATGCCCGAGACGCCCTTAATGGTAAAGAGGAAAGCAGTGCAAGTTCGCAATTTGCTCAGGGACCGATCCAGGGTCGCTCCGGACGATGCTCCTCCGGTCGTTTCTCCCCCGTCACATTTGTTACTGATCCATCCCTTCAGCTCCTGGGTCTACCGGAAGACACCATAGGCTCAGCCTCTGGGAAGAGGAGGAGATTGGATTTTGAGTCCGCCTCGCCAGATCAGTATACGGCTGTCCTGGATCAGCTGTTGGTAGAAGAAAGTTCTTCAGCCCCTCCTCTCTGGCATCCTATATTCGCTTTCAATGACCGGGCAGTGGCCAACATTGACTCAGTCGCTACTCTGGGGGTGGCCCCAACATTTGCCCGGGCTAAAATGCTGCCGAGGGACGAAGAAAGTCTCCCCAAAACCGAGTACGAGATGTTCTCCACCGGGCTAACGACAATGTTCCAGGTATTGATCTGCTTTATTCACCATTGTCTTGATTAACTTCTCTTACACTTTTTCTTCAGAAATGTAGGGAATTCAACGAACTTATGCAGCCTGGTCAAAGTCCGTGTCCTGGGAGGCTACTCTTGCTACGGAGGTTGGTCTCCGAAAGAAGGTAGAGGAGGATGTGCAGTCCGGAATTATGGAGAGGGCGGCCCTCCAAGATAAGTTGGCGGAATCATAACGTGCTAGGGATGAGGCGATTAAGGAATTGGAGGCAGAGAAGAAGGGCCAGACAGACGATGCGGAAAAGCACAAGACAGAGCTGGAGGAAGCTGATGCTACGGGCTATGAAGCCGGTTTTGAGAAGGCATGTGATGATTACCAAAAACAGGTAGATCTTGCCATCCGGAAAGGGTACCTCCAAAGACTTGATGTTGTGATGGTACCGACTGACTCCCACCTCCAGACTTCGCTTCCCCTTTTGACAAGTTCTGCTCCAGGAGATGATCCTCCACTCGGGACATATGCCCCTTCTTATTGTAGACTAGTGCAGTGCGACGTAGATGCCAGTGTTTTTTCCATCTTTTTGAATGTTTGTGAATTTGTTTCGGATTTTTGTACTGGACTGCCTCTTCTGATGTTTCCTGGGTTAAGACTATTTTGTGAATTTCTAATGAATGGCTAAATTCTGATGTTGACCCGTATATGCCCCCATTTGGATTTGTGCGAAGTATTTTGCTTCGGTCAGATCCAAAAATTTTCTAATTTTCCCTGCCAATGATTGGTTGGCCGGGGTAATGACCTTTGCTGTCATTTCAGACAATTATATACAGGTCCTACCAAACTTGGTCGGGGCAAGGCAATGCCCTCACTGTCCTTCCGGACCATAACACCTGAAAAATAAGAACCAAGATGGCCATGAATGATATGTAAATTATTAACTTTTGACAATGTGACTGGGGCAATTGCCCTAGTACAATAAAAAGGAAAATCTCAAAGAAAAATGTTGCCAAGTGGCCGGGACAACAAGCCCTTCTAGTGGTAGTACATTCTCAAATTCTTTGCATTCCAGGGCCTTGGAATCTTCCATTCAGTTAAGTCTTTAAGCCGGTATGAACCCGGGATGATGATTTCTGTGACTCGGTAGGGCCCCTCCCAATTGGGACCGAGCTTCTGTTTCTTGTTTCCCCCACTATTCTCCGTAGGACCAAGTCACCTGGTTTGAACATCCGTACCCGGACCATGCAGTTGTAAGATTGTGCCAATCCCTGTTGATATGCGGCGAGCTTGATCCGGGCACCATCCCTTCTTTCTTCTGTCAAATTCAGGTCCTTTGCAATGTCCTGGTCATTTTGCTCTGGGTTGAAACATTCAGTCCGAATATTTGGTAATCCAGCTTCCAAGGGAATAATAGCTTCCATTCTGAATGCTAAGAAGAAGGGTGTTTGCCCAGTAGGTCTTCTAGGTGTGGTCCGTTAGGCCTACAGAACGTGATATAATTGCTCAGCCCATCTTCCTTTTTCTGCCACCAATCTCTTCTTTATACCGGACTACACTATCTTGTTGGATGCTTCGGCTTGACCATTGCTCTGAGAGTAGCAAGGTGTAGAATTGAAAAACCTTATCACGTACTCCATGCTTAAGTTTGTGAACAAATTTCCTACAAATTGTGTCCTGTTGTCCGACACAAAAGTGTATGGGACCCCAAATCTGGTCACAATATTCCTCTAGATGAAACACTTAACATCTGTCTCGTCAATGGTCACGAGTGGTTTTGCTTCCACCCATTTCGTGAAGTAGTCCATGCCCGTAATAAGGAATTTAAATCCTCCGGAAGCAGTGGGGAGTTTGCCCATGATGTCCAGGCCCTACTGGGCAAAGGGCCATGGACTGGTTAGTGGCTGTAAGTCCATGGCCGGTTGATGAATGACTGGAGCAAATCTCTGATAGCTGTCGCACTTCTGGACCAAGTCCCTTGTGTCTGAATGCATCGTTGGCCAATAATATCCTTGGGTGATGGCCCGGTGGGCCAGGGATCTCTCTCCGGAATTACATCCATAGCTTACGGCATGAATCTCATTTAGGATGGTTTGGACCATACTTGGGTGAACGCAGAAGAGGTATGGTCCAGAAAAGTACCATTTATAAAGTTTGTGATCCGGTGAGAGCCAATACCGGGCCGCCTTGTGTTCGATCTAATGAGCTCGCCTCTTGTCAGCCGGGAGGGCATCATCCTTCAAGAATGCCACAATTGGGTCCATTCAGCTCAGACCCAGATTGATATTAAGGACTTCCATTTCTTCTGCCAGATCAATGCTAGGTTGCTGAAGTGTCCCTACGGTGATGGTCCGAGGGTGCTCCGAGTCATGGATTGAGGCCAGTCCGGCCAATATGTCAGCGTGTACGTTATGCTCCCTACCTATTTGTAAGAGGGTGAATTTTAAGAAATTCCCTATTAGTTCCCTGGCCTGCTACACATACCGGTCCATTTTGTCATTCCGGGCCTTATACTCCACAGTCATCTGATTGACCACAAGTTGAGAATCGCTGTAAGTTGTGAGTTCTGTGATTCCCAATCCTAATGCCATCCATAAGCCTGCAAGAAATTCTTCATACTCGAATTCATTATTGGAGGCTGAGAACTCCAAGTGAATTGCATGTTCATAATCTATTCCATCTAGTGAATGGATCACAATCCCAGCTCCAGATCCTCTATTATTCGATGCTCCATCAATATATAGTTTCCATCCGGAGTCATCCCCAGGAACTGATATTATCTTAGGGACTGGTTGATTGTTCTGGGACCCTGCCGGATCATCTTCATCTGGTTTGGGTGAAAATTCCGTCACAAAATCTGCCAGCACCTGGGATTTGATAGCAGTTCGTGGCTGATACCAGATGTTGAAGTTGGCCAGCTCCACCGCCCATTTAGATATGCGGTTTGACAGGTCTGCCTTCCGGAGCACAGACTTAAGGGGGTTCTCTGTCAAGACCGTAATGGTGTGGGCCTGGAAGTAAGGTGCCAATTTTCTTGATGTTGAGATAAGGGCCAATGCCAATTTCTCCAGGGGCAGGTACCGGGTCTCTGCATCCAATAATGTTTTGCTGGAGTAATACACTAGAAGATGGTTCTGCCCCTCCTGCCGTACCAAGACCGAACTGACCAAATGTTGTGAGACGGCAAGGTACAAGTATAGATCCTCGTGCTCCCGTGGTGCAGTGAGTAGAGGCATCTCGGTCAGGTATTGTTTCAATTCGGCCAAAGCTTGGCCTGACCTTTCGGTCCATTCAAAATTGCACCTACTTGACTTTTTAATTAGATCATAAAATGGACGACACTTATCTGATGATCGGCTGATGAACCGGTTTAATGCCGCCACCATTTCAATCAACTTCTGTACTTCTTTGATGGTCCGGGGCTCCTGTATGTTTTGGATTGCTGTGATTTGATTGGGATCCGCCTCGATTCCTCTCTGGGTCACCAAGTGTCCCAGAAATCTTCCGGAGCCTACCCCGAACGCATATTTCTCCACATTAAGCTTGAGCCGGTGTTCCTTCAGTACGTCGAAGATTTGCTGAAGATCCGACAGGTGGTCCTGGGCCACTTTGATTTTGACCACCATGTCATCAATGTATGCTTCCATGGTCTGGCCAATGTGGGTCCGGAACATAGACGTGACCATTCTTTGGTAGGTTGCTCCGGCATTCTTTAGCCCGAAGGGCATGACTTGGTAATAATAAAGGCCCCTGGGTGAAATGAATACAATCTTTTCTGCGTCGGGGGAGGGGGGGTACATGGCAATCTGATGGTACCCCAGTAAGCATCCATAAAACCCAGCCGGTCATGACCGGCCGTGGAGTCAACGAGCTGGTCGATCCGGGGAAGGGGAAATGGATCTTTTTACATGCATCGTTCACGTTTGTGTAGTCAACACAGACCCAGAACTTCTTGTTCTTCTTTTTTACCACCACTGCGTTGGCCAACTACGTGGGGTATTGTACTTCTCGGATTGCCCAGGCTTCTAGTAGCCTGTCAACTTCCTCAATGACTGCTTCCGTGTGAATCGTTGCCGACCGGCGCGCCCATTGTACAATAGGCCGGAAGGCTGGGTCGACGTTGAGCCGGTGACAAATTAGATCCGGATTGACTCCCGACATTTCATAAGGAGACCATACGAACACCTCTCAAGAGATGGAGCATTTCCCCTTGATCCTATTCCAGCATGGCCGACCCGATGAGGAAGAAGCATTTATTGCCTTCTTCTACCGAGATATGGATCAAGTCTTACACCGCTTTTTCCGTGGCCTCCGTACCGACATCCTCCAGCACCGGAGCATCAGGGGTTTCAACCCAGTGTACCTGAGCTGGGTTTGATCTTCCTTTAACTGCTGCGATGTAGCATCTCTTGGATGCTACCTGGTCTCCAAAGATATCTTCCTTCCCGTAAGGGCCATTGAACTGTACCACCTGGAGATATGTGGATGCGATTGCTTCCATCCGGTGAAGCCAGTCCCGGCCCTGGATCACATTGTATGGGATTGGGACATCTACCACTATGAACTCGGTATCAACCATTTTGCTGCCTGCCATAATAGGCTGGTTCACCTTCTCGAGTGGCCAGACCGGAGCTGAATTGAGCCCGACTAGCGGTACGTCGGATGGAAGTTAATCATTTAGGGGAAGCCCGAGCTGTTTGAACAGCGGGTAATACATTACATCTGCTGAGATCCCTGGGTCAATCAAAATTATTTGAACCAAAATTTTTCCAAACTATAGGCTGACCACTAGGGCATCGTTGTGTGGGAGCTGGACCCTTTCCAAGTCCTTCTCTGTGAAAGTAATCTGCCATCTATTGACTGGCTTCGTCCTGGGTCATTTCATTGCGATGCCAACGTTCATCACCATCTTCCCGGACTACCCTTGCCAGATCTCCTCACTGATACGACATTCCATTGCTTCATCCATCGCTCTGTGGATGACATTGATCACCCAGACAACCTCATCGTCTCCCCGGGCGGGTGTTGGTAGTTTGGCAGCCGTCTTCTTTTCATCTATGTATTTCCGTAGCCTGCCTGCTTGTACCTGCTCCTCAAGGAATGACTTGAAAGGTATGCATCTAGTGGTGAGGTGCCCCTTGTCCCGGTGATAAGAGCACCTCATGGAGGCATTTTTGCCCTGTGGATGCCCCACGATTTTGGGAGGCAACCTAAAGAAGTCCTCCTTTTCTATCTTCTGGAGGAGCTCGTAGATGGGTATCTTGAATACCGTCTCATTCGCTTGGAACTCCTCTGGTCGGGGCACCCTCTTCTCCTTAGATTTAATCTCATTAACCTGCCTCGGCGCCCCCACTCCTGATCCAGGCTTTGAAATGACATTTGGTTCGGTCCTTAACTGCTCTAACCGAGCCTCTTCCAGTCGGCATGCATTTCAATTCAGGACATTATATTATCCATATCCACCGGGCTACTAAGCGTCAAGTCTTCGAAGAGCCTGCTCTGGGGATCCAGCCCCATTTTGAATGATAGGACTGCAGTTCCCGGAGTGTAGCCCTCTATTTCATCGTAGACCTCCCAGTACCGGGCTGTATATTTTTGGAGGGATTCTCCCTTGCCCATCCTGAGTGCTAACAGGGCGTCTACTTCCTTCTTCTATTTAGTACTGGTGACAAATTAGGCCAAGAAGGCCTGGGAGAGCTCCCGGAACGAGCTGATGGATTGCTCTGGTAATTTGTTGAACCAGATTAGCCTGAGGTCCCCCAAACTAGAAGGGAAGACCTTGTAGAGGAGTTCATCCTCCATGATGTACATGGACATCATTTGTCAGAAATACACTAGGTGAACGTATGCATCGGAGGTTGGCTCGTACTTATTGAATTTTAGTGTGGCAAAACTGCATGGCGGGCGGTAGCTATCAATAGCCGGGACAAATGGTGAGGATATGAGCTGTGTATGGACCAAGTCCGCCTGACTAATGGTGGCTCGGTCATTCCCATGCTTGGCATCCAGCTTGTACCAGAGATCCCCGAATTGGATGCCCATGTCCCGTGCATCGGACCTGGAATGGACTGAAGCATGCCGTTTGGTGGTCCGGTAGTCTTCTTTCCCTTTGCGCTTCTTTTCCTACCTCTCGAGCTGGCTTTCGTGGGTCACCGTCCCACTACTCGCCCATTCTGGCTCCCAGCTACCTGTGGAACATTCTACTGCTCTGGAACTTTCACCAAGACGTAATAATACTGAAGTCCGGGGAGTTTTGTCATAATCTGGGTCAACCGGAGCCTTCCCCTTTCTTCTTTTCTCCCACCCGGAGTGATCGAGATAAGTTTTTGGCCTGCGCTCCTCCGGATGGTGCCTTCTGTGATCTCTCTTCCTATCAGGGGAGCGAGACCTTCTCCTGCCCTACTCTTCCCCTGACTATCCTGTCCTGCGCGATTCCTTTGCTTGGAGCTCTTCTTTTAAGTGGAGTACGTCCTCTTGGATGGCGAGTATTATCTCATCTTTTTTATTGATCTGGTCTTCCAGGGTGCGGATATAGGCCCTGGAACACTAATCCTTCTGTGGCCTGGTTGGTGTCGTACCATTTGCGGCCCGATTATTCTCTATTGCCACAGCAGGAGTTCTGTCGATTGGTAGGAGGACAAAGTCCTCAGGAGTATAATTATCCCATCCGTTCGGTCCAGAAATAGTTGGTGGAGCCATCAGTAGGTGCTGCTCAATGTGGTGGATCGGAAAGATGGTAGGTGCTATTCTTCCTCAGCAGAATCGCCAATTGTGGGTTCCTGGACCCTTGACCTAATCGGCTTGCCAAAGATCCACACTTGAGCAACTGTCAAAGGACTCTTGCAACCAAAGAAGATGTTAGAACTGCCCGACACAGACCACTGGAAAGGCTCTCCGATGCCTAAGTCAGGTGATTGCTTTGAGAGAGTAGTTTAATAGCGTAATAGCTCTGTGAAAACCAAAGGAGTCGAGCCCTTACTTAGTTCCACAATAGTCGTATTTATAGTTCTCCCGTAGCGTGCATAATCCAGCGCAATTATCAGTAACCGTCCTGAATATTCCGCCGCAATATCCGAGATCTCCTCAGCTTTCCATTCTAATGAATGAATCATACTGATCCGGGATACAATAGTCCAATGGAAACCCTGACAGTTGTATCCTGCCTGGTAGATCTTAGCTCAGAGGCTATCCTTGCTGGCCTGAGGCACCTTTGGCATAAGCCTTGGCCCCACTTGACATATCCTGACCATGTGGTCCGGCACCAAGTAGCCCACCGGGCTACCGTAGCGCTTCCCGCTTCACGGCCCAAGATGTATGCTGGGACAGTGGCCCTCCAGTTGGTCCCACCAACCTGTCCAGCCCATGATGGGCTAGCTCCGCGATCCGGCCCAAAGGACATACATGGTTCGGTTACCACACCTACCACCACGAGTTAGGTCATCTGACAGATAACTGCATGCCCTACAAAAAACCCCATGGAGAAACTCATGAAGGCATGTCACTTGAAGAAATATATTACCGAGAAGACATGCCCCGAGAATGGTCATAGATCGGCTACAAGGCCTGACTCTTCTTCAAATGAGGCCATGCCTACCACAGGAACCATCTATGGCATACATAGAGTGATCGAGTTGAGCTCAAATAAGATGCCTGAGCACAAAGACGTAAAGAAGGGAACGAACTCCATGTTCTTCAATTTCGCCAAAAGGCAGAGATCTTAGGAGGGAAAGCCCAAAAAGATTTCCTTTTCAAATAAGAATTTTGAGGGTGTCACATTCCCCCACAATGATGCATTGGTGATCACACTAAACATCAACCGATTCGACACTAAGCAGATATTAATGGAGAAGGACAACTCCATTGAGATCCTATATTACCAAGCTTTCAAGAAGATGATACTCACTCAAGATGACCTCAGAGAAGCAAACATTCCACTCATCAGCTTCAATGCAAAAACAGTATGTCCCTTGGGAATGGTCACCTTGCCAGTCTGGATAGAATATGTAACAATGGATTCAGAGTTTCTGGTGGTGGATGTGTCATCAGCCAACAATGCTATCATCAGACATATATAGATTCATATGATGGGGGAAATCCTATCCACCTATCATTGGGTTATCAAGTTTCCAGGGACCAAAGGAATAGAGAGCATACAAGAAAGTCAAAAATTAGCCAAAAACTTACTTTTGGCCTCCATTAAGCATGATCCCAATGCTGAACATGTCAAATCCATCGAGGTACCAAATTAGCCAATTTTAGATAATGTTGGTGTGGACTCTACTACACGAGTAGTTGAGGATCTGATAAAGGTTCCTGCCCATGAAACTGATGAGTAAATGTATTTTCTAACTGGGGAATAGCTCTAGGATTCCCCTGAATTGGTACGTGTACTGGTGGACTATATCGATGTATTTTCCTGGACCCCACAAGAGATGCCTGTGGTTGATCTAGGCATTATTTTACACCATATAAATGTTGACCCATGCTACAAGCCAGCAATGCAACGAAGAAGAAGATCAGTGCTTGATGGTTTTTGTTGTAAGTCAAAAGTCCTTCCCCAAGCATAGGCAAATATGTTGCACAAGCACAGTACCCAGTAAGACCGGGATCGAATCCACTAGGAGGCTTGTTTGATTATGAGTTGAAGGGTAAATCAATGAAAGATTGGCGGTAGGATGCTAGTCTTGATGGTTTGGTTTGATTGATTTCAAAAGGAAATTTCTCTTTTACGTTAAAAAGGAATATTAACTAAGGAGGCTAAGGCTAGGGTTTTTACACCACTCACGATTTAGATTGTCTCATCCTCTCTATTAAACCAAAGCAAGGATATTCATACACAATGAAGATTGCCACTCAGCAATCCACCAAACACATTGTGGTTCACATTTTAAGAATCACGGGTGCCAAGGTTCATTTTCTATCCGTGGGTAAACACTTGTGAATTTATAGGGTTCAATGGACATAGAGATCCCTTTTGTGTATAAATCTCCATTTATTCAATTAACTTGAAGAGAACATTCAACAATCCGAACCATGGAATGATTTTCTGTATAAATCTCCATTTATTCAATTAACTTGAAGAGAACACTCAACAATCTAAACCATGTATTGGACATCGGTAACATATGCCTCTGTATCTCCATTTGGATTCCGGTTCCCAATAATTAGTTTTTTCAAGTTATTGGTAAAACATGCCTCTGTATCTCTACTTCGTTGTTGGTTACCGATAACTAGATTTGCCAAGTTATCGATAATATATGCCTCTATATCTCCACTTTGTTGCTGGTTACCGATAACTGGATTTGCCAAGTTACCGGTAACGCATGCCTTTGTATCTCCACTTTGTTCCCGGTTTGTGCATGATGCCAATAATTGGGAATTTGTGACTGACCACTGGTTACCGGTAACCAGTGGTCCTGAACTAGTTATTTTGGTCACAATTTCTGGTTTCCTTGGCTCAGGGCTCGACTTTGATGGCTCAGAATAGTTTCTTGGGCTTCGGAAAGCATTCCTCAAGATATGGGGAGTCCTAGGGGACTTCCAAACTCGTCTAGAATCACCAATTAACACAAAAACTGTACGAATTAGAAAACATGTTGAACGCAAATATGAACTAAATAAAAA
>NMUG010004301.1:0-13983 GCA_002855965.1 Monotropa hypopitys | reverse complement strand
CTAGGGATGGGCATCTCGTCCGATCCGTTTGAATCCAATCTGTTCCCCACTCCGAATGGATCAGTGATTTGGATATTTTTTGGAGAATGGGGCGGATTTGGGGATCTGTTTTAAAAATAATTTGGGGACGGGGTGGGGATGGAGTTGCACATATCTGTCCCGAATCTGCCCCGTTCCATAAATCATCCTTGTTCCCCGAATTATCCCCGCTTCTTGAATCATCTCCAATACCCATAACCACAATCCTATAACTTAACATACCTATATTATATATAATATAATACCCTAGTAATATTGTTTTGAAGTAAGATCATGTATTTATTGTATTGGTGTCTATCTTAAGGTCATATTTCATTTGTAATCATCCTTGTTTCAGTTACTAAGGTCATATTTTTTATAGTCAATACTATTATTTCACTTATATAATCTCATTGCATCCATGTGTTGAGCTCTTGGTAAAAATATTTGTGTAGATTTGTATATTTTTATACTGTAGATTTTGTAAAATTGTAATATTACAATGTTGTTTTTGTTTTGAACCTTTTTTTAATTTGACCACAAAACATATTTGGATATCTGAATCTCTGTTTGGATCCCCGATCCCCATTTGGGGCGGGGATGGAGGGGTAGAAAAATCCCTGTTTGGGGAATGGGGCGGGGATGGAGACAGGTATTGGATTTGGGGAACAGGGACGGATATAGTAGTATCCGGCCCCGATCTGCCCCATTGCCATCCCTAAATACAACCCCGTTATTTTTGAAGTTTTGGACATTTTTACCCTTGATTTGAAATGATATTTTCGGAAATTTTTGAACCATTCGGACACAAACTTCCGAACTAACCTATCTCGTTCGGAAGTTTGTGTCCGCAGTGGACTGTATTTAGTATTCGGACACAAACTTCCGAAATTCGTGAAACCATTCGGACACAAATTTCCGAAGACGGGTTGTATTCATCATTTAGGTGGTTGTATCTAGAATTGCCCATATTAGAAAGAGTGAAACATGAGATGCCTCCAAGAGACGTGACTCTTCCTAATGTGTTTGTGACATGTCCTTTCGCAAAAGGGGTACCGATAAATTCCTTAGCAAATTGTTCTCTCCCTATTTTCTGAGCATTAATACTAAGGTCTTTTGTACTGTAGAAACAGACTTCAGTGCTTCTTGATTCTTTTATTTCCATCTACAGATTCCAGGACTGTCTTAGTTTGTGAAAACAAAGACAGTGTACACTTCATTGTATCTCAGAATAGATTTGTTGTAACCCTTTCCACACCACCGATAGGGGCAAATACTGTTTTAGGACAACGTCTTCAACGTGCCTTGGAGTGTTTTCTAGTACCAAGTTTTAGAGACTTCGCCATCCTTTCTTGTCGAGCACAACGCATTTTTATTCCAACATTCTAAAACAGTATTTTCATGGCGATGTCTCTACAGAAAATGACACAATATTTTGTTAAACTTGAAAGATTTGAAGGTGGCAATTTCAGACGTTGGGAGAGGAAGATGCACTTCATGTTGACCACTCTAAAAGTGGTTAGCAAACTCGAGAAATGATCAAGTGGGAGAATGATGACTACATTTGTCGAGGATATATCCTCAAAGCATTATCAGATGCTTTGTTCGATGTCTACCAAAACTCAGAAACGACAAAAGAACTTTGGGATGCACTTAGCGTCAAGTACTTGAATATTCTTGTTAGTCAATTTATGAATTACCGTATGGTGGATAACAAACTTGTCATTGATCAGTTGCATAAGATACAACATATTCTCAATCAATTTAAAGTTAAAAATATGAACATAGATGAATCGATTGTTGTATCTTCTCTAATTGACAAACTGCCACCAACATAGAAAGATTATAAAAAAACTCAAACACAAGACCAGGGATCTTACCCGTGATCAATTGGCCTAACACCTTCGAGTGGATGAGGAGACTAGACTCCAAGAGGGTAAGAATAATTCTTCTAAGGTTCATGTAACCACCGCCTCCGCCCTGCACAATATTATCCGCTTTGGCCGCCAAATCCCAGTGGACTTTCCAGTGGGTCACCCATCCTTGGACTACTCCAGGATGAACACGCTTAACTGGAAAGGTCCAATGGACTTCGACGCCCGCACGGCTTTAAAAGGCCTTGTGCAAGGTAAGTTCATAATCTATTATTTATATCACAAACAACTTACATTCACCAAGCAATGTGGGACCCGTAACCACCCACCATAATCTCTCCCACCTAGGACCCTTCTGTCCTTTCTGTGGGCTCAAGATTTATCTCGGGTGTCACAATCTCTCCCACTTAGGACCACACGTTCTCGTGTGGGATCAAGATTCTCCACTGGTCCCACATTCCGGTTGGTGCAGGCTCTGATACCATATGTAATGATCTGCCTCTGCCCTGCACAATATTATCCGCTTTGGCCGCCAAGTCCCAGTGAACTTCTCAGGATGGTCACTCATCCTTGGACTACTCCAGGATGAACACGCTTAACTGGGAAGGTCCAATGGACTTCGACGCCCGCACGGCTTTAAAAGGCCTTGTGCAAGGTAGGTTCGTGATCTATTATTTATAGGACACACAACTTACATTCACCGAGCAATGTGGGACCCGTGACCACCCACCATAATCTCCCCCACCTAGGACCCTTATGTCCTTCCTGTGGGCTCAAGATTTATCTCGGGTGTCACAGTTCATGGTGGAGGAAAATTCCTTCAAACAAAGCAAAAAACACAAATTCAAAGACAGTGACCGAAAAATGGAAGAAGCATAAACAGAATCCAACAATTGATGGTTGTTGGCACCGTGAAAAACTTGGGCATACGAAGAAAGATTGCATGTCCTTGAAAAGGAAGAATTCTAGTAAAAAACCAGGAGCATCCAAGGCAAAGAAATCTGATTTCATTGTTGTAATCTTCGAGGTGAATATCCTTGAGAATGCTAAAGACTGGTGGATTGACTCTGGCGCAACCAACCATGTGTGCAATGGTAAAAGATGCTTCACTAACTATGTTCCCAATGACAATGGCACTGTAACAACCCTAATTTTTAAACCTTTTTTTTTTTTGAAATCGATCTAGAATCATAAAAGAAAAGATAAATAACTACTATCCATAATTATTTTTCCATAAGTACATGCCAGATGGAAGATACAAGGACACATCCACATCCAATGATATGATTTCCAATTTACAATACTTTTACAAATAATATCCAGGAATGGAGTAAGAAAATACAACAAATGATAGAGAATTAACCTATCAAACTACCATGATGACATACTCCAATGTCAGGCAAGAAAAATCTAAAATGTCCAGCTCCAATCCAAAGGTAGAATCCAGCACCTAAAAATAGAAGGTTAGGCAAAAGTCTAGTAGAGAAATCTATATCCAAATATC
This sequence comes from Monotropa hypopitys, assembly GCA_002855965.1. Lineage (NCBI taxonomy): Eukaryota > Viridiplantae > Streptophyta > Magnoliopsida > Ericales > Ericaceae > Monotropa > Monotropa hypopitys. The sequence goes on along the minus strand of NMUG010004301.1, from coordinate 10,587 downwards.
TATAAAATATACCCATTAATTTGACCAAAATATGATATACATATACTTGTTCCAAAATGGTAATTTCAAGTGCCAAAATGGTCAGACCTCATTTTCAAAGCCATAGATCAATTTGCTCAAGTCAATTTCTTCAATTTCATAAAGACCCAAAACTAGGGTTTTGTCAAAGTTGGGGTTTCTTCAAATTAGTTTAGGGATCTTGAAATTTCGTTCATAAGAAGTCAAATGACGCACATCGAAACCAAGATACTCAGGGAATTGAGAAGTTCACAAGACCCACACGTTCAAACACGAAAAGTATCCTCATTTCTTTGGAAAACTTAGAGGGAAAAAGAGAAGACCAAGATTAGAGATAGGAGGTATAGAAAACTTTACCTTGAATGTTGACCTACACACACCTTAGGTGAGAGTTTTGCACCAATTAACGATCCAAGCTCGTATATGCGTAGAGAACGTCGCGTAGAACAACGTTGATGAAGGCCTTTTAGCTTGCTTCTTCCTAGTTAGGGAGAGAGAGAGGAGAAAAGTGAGAGAGATGTAGAGAGAGAAATCGCCTAGAGAGGGGGGGAGAGGGTGTCAAATGTGTTAGGAGTGTGTTTGAATGTGAATGTGTCAGGGTTTGAGAGATAAGTGTGTATATACAAGCCCCAATCGAAATCCAAATCTGCCCTTACTAACACACATTTCGATATGTGTCTATACACATATCGAAATGTGTACCTCAATGGATGGTAATTGATTTCATCTGACAGTTCAAACTCTTAGCTTTCTTACCCTCTCTTCAGAGTCTCGCACAAATAATCCGAACCGTTGATAAAATTTTAAATAATTTTATAAGTGATTCCATCAAAAAATACCCCGATTGGATAACTCTAAGTTCTTCATCCAATAATTCGTGTTTTCATTCATAAGTTTTATACCTAACTTTTGAATTATATGGGATCCCGAGATATAGGGTCACGCCTCGTTGTAGCGTAGATATTTTAAAAAAATGTTTGAAGATAACTATTTTTATAACAAAATTAGTTTTATATAAAAACTATTTTTCGAAGACTAATTTTCTTTAAAATTGTTTTTTGTCGCGCCCTAGGATTTTTTGAACCACCAAGCATATGTTATATGTGAGTTTCATTTCAACTACTCTTTTTATGATTTTCTGTTGAAAAATGAATTATTCTTGCACCTCATTTTACTTCCTTGAATTTTCCAGTACGTGACAGAATTGTGATAACTTTGTGTTTGTCAGTTTAAAACAGTAGCAGTTATCAATTAGTAGCAGTTATCAATTAGTGTGCAAATATGGATATGTGATTTTCTGTTTTGCCCCTACAATTATGATGGTATAGAAAATATCTTTATAAGTAAATAAATTTTGCCCCAGCCTCGAACCACTATCGCTTCTAAAATTGTCGAAAAGAAAATACTCCAAAGAATGGAGTATATAAAATCGTCAAAAAAATGTACGGACCTGATTCTTTTAATTGTTTTCATCTCATATAACATCGTATTGTATCGCATCGCCTAAAATTTCAATTTTTGGACCAAATTTTTTCATTATTTTTGTCAAATTGAACATGAGTTGATATGTTGTACAATAGTGTCCACTGACCCAAGTCCCCATCTTCGATGCCTACTATCGCCTCGTCGTTGGCTCCTCCAACCATTGTCGGCGCCTCTCCTGTGTACAGTGTACAGGACAGTATATGTATGGATCCATTATTTATTGTCCTTTTCTGTTTTATTCTTTATTCCCATTTAGATTTTTTGGATTTTATTATTTTTCTATTTTATTCAGGGAGACTGAATGACTAATTAGTGGTAATTGAAATATAGGAACAACATATATTATGCACTATGGAGTCTCATAGTATATCTTTTTGTTCGCTTACGCGGCTTCAAATCTGTAAGTATTCACTTCTTATGCACAACACTAGTGGGTGTGCTTAGATTTTTACATGTTTAATACAGAGCACTGGCGGGTCATATTAAATGCAGAGCACTGACATGTATACTTAAATTTTTACATGTTAAATGCAGAACACTAGTGAGTGTGGTTAGATTTTACACGCTAAATGTAGATCACTGATGGGTATGCTTAGATGTTGTAAAGTATTATTATATATTTGTAATCTCTTTTTATAGTATATTATATATTTGTGTAAACCAATAAGAATGCGTATCTCATCCAACATCTTATTGTACCATTAGGTTTTTGTGATAAGTATGGAACTTTATACCTTATTATCGTACCATTAGGTTTTTGTGGTTGGAGTGAGCATTGGATCTTTGTTCTTTTTGTCCAAACCAATAAGGCTCTTAATTTGGATTTTAGTTCACTCTTAGTCGTGTTGTGCCTTCAGACACGGGCAATCACTAGTATGTGTGTATAGAGAGAGAGAGAGAGTGGGGGGCTTCCTGTCGGGACCGTTCTCTCAGGACTAAATCAGGACCTCCACTTCCCAATCAAATTTTTATAATCCGAACCGCCCAATGTCTTTAAAATATGTTTTAAGGGTCCATGCATGAAATAGTCAAAAAATGACCGGGAATGGTTTGATCTGGTCAGTTTTTCATAAAAAATTTATCTGCGGTCTGTATTAAAACTTGCCCAGATCAAATCCTTCCCGGTCATTTTTTTATTGTTTCTCGTGCAGACCCTTAAAACACCTTTTAAAGACATTAGTCTGTTCGGATCATAAAAATTTAATCAGGAAATTGGAGGTCCTGATTTAGTCCTAACAGAAATGGTCCTAACAAGAAGTCCACTATATATATTGTGGTAGCCGAACTTAGTCGGACCTTCGGGCTGGGTGAACGGAGCACGCCCACGGGGGCCAGGTCCAAGACGGGCAGACGGTCCATTGGAATGATGGATGGATGGGCCAAACCTCAATGATATAGTGCCAGGTCATGATATGTATAGTACGGTAGCATAGACCGTACCGGACCAACAAGATCAAAACGGGAATACTCTGGTTAGCCAAACTAATGCCTAGGTGGCAGTAGCATCATGGTTAGGCGGACCGTAGGCCTATAGTGGCAGTATGAATAATGGACCAATCCCTTTGGTACGAAAAATCATGGTCTCCGGACCACGGCCCGTATAGGCAGGAATCATGCTAAGGAGCATGTGAAGACGGTAGTTTGAATGATGTCGGATTCCAGAACATAGCGCACATAACCGGACCAAATGGTCAGGGAAGGATCTCGTAGGATCTCGCTCATCTCGCTGATCGATCGGGCATTACGGGAGCGTTAATCGCGCCGGGAATCCCGGACGAGAGCGACCAAGTTGCCTTATCTGGAGCAAGAAGACAACTATAAATACTGGGCACATATCAAACGAAAAAGGTATATGACATTTTCATCCCATAGCTCCGCTTTTGTCTTTTTCTCTCGCTCCAGATCCTCTCTGACTTACACATCGGAGTGCCTTTCCGGTGGACGGCACCGGGTAGCACTAACGGTGGTTTGTGGTTGCAGGATCTTTCGTACCGACAAATCCAAGACCGGAATCAACTCAGTGGAAGGTCCATTCGAGGTCGTGGTCCCCGGAACCCACAATTGGTGAATCCGTTGGGGACGAACAGAAGCGACTTCGTTGATTCTGATCACCATGCTACGAGAAGAAAAAAATATGCAGCAAGAAAACCCGGAAGATGCCATCATCCTTCAGGCGGTAAATGGGACAACCATGCCTCCTGATGTGGATGGAGGAAGCAAGGTTGCGGGAACAAACGTACCAGAGTGACACCTGAAGGACCAAGGTTCAAAAAAATATCCGGATGTTGGAAAACCGGATCGACAAAAAGGATGCCATCATCCTCGCCATTCAAGAAGATGTCCTGCGGCTGAAGGCAGAGTTGCAAGCCTGGGAAGCTCGAGACGCGGGTCAGTCAAGGGGAAGGCGGTCCAATCACAGGACACCTTCTCCAGACAGGAGGGAGTGCCAGTGCCGATATGCTCTGGTACGGGAAAGGGTGGGGGACCAGGACCAGCCCCGTGATCGGGAAAAAGAAAGACATATAAAAGGGAAAGAGTCGGCTTCACCGAGCCAAAAGGACGTTAACCGGACCACGGTATTTCAACGCCTTGGTAACAACGACGATCCGATTAACTACTCTACAACAAGCTGGGAACCGGACTGGATCAGTAGTGACACAACCTCTCACAAAAGCCAGTTTGATAGACAGGAAGGAAAGAGAAAAGGCCGAAACGAGGATGTGGTGGCCAAGCGGCATGCTTCAGTCCATTCCCAGTCGCATGATAGGGATCAGACCACTCACCACAAGAACCTTCGGGACAGGTTGGATGCAATAAAGAGGGAGGACCGGACTCCTTCTACCCGGGCAGATCAGATCCTCTCCGAGCTAATATCCTCTCCCATTTCTCCGGCCATTGATGCATTCTGGCCTCTCCGCGGCTTCACTGCTCTGAAGTTCAAGAAGTACGATCCGACCTCTGATGCCTACGTACACCTCGTGCACTTCCGGCAGATGATGTCCCTATACGTCACAGAGGATGAACTCCTCTGCAAGGTCTTCCATTCCGGCCTTGGGGACCTCGACTTGATCTGGTTCGACAAGCTACCGGAGAAATCCATCAAGTCTTTCCTGAAGCTCTCACGGGCCTTTTTGGCCTGTTGGATCTAATCCAATGGTCAGGATAAGTCAATTGTTTAAAGGATCCCTTAGGTATACACAAAGTTGTTCACCTAAGGGATCTCTTAAACAACTAACTCCGTATAATTTAAACTGAAGTAATTGGATGTCTAATTTGGGTCCAAGTTGACTCTGTAGTAATAATATGAATTGGATTGTTGTGATCTAAAGCCAGAGACAGATAGGCCTCAAGATTGTTTTCTTGGGACTTCCCCTTGGGGGTAAAGTAGGAAAGGGAGAATAATGTAATATCCTTGGAGATCCGCTTCCTTTTTCTCGACTCCGGTCCTTTTCCAATTACTTAGAAAAAGTGAAGGACCCTTAGTATGAACCCCCTTTTTTTAGTTTTCCCCGAACCTGGGTGATCTATCCATGACCAGGATGAAGCTTGGATGAAACTAAATAGAGTTCTGAACTGACTGATCCATTTGTCAGGTGATTGTTCTATTGTTCCTTAAAGGGTATGGACACAATGTACAAGCATTATGCTGATATGCCTGATGCCTGATGAGTTGACTAATTCCTCTACCTCGCTTCTTACCATTCTCTTTCTTTCACTATTCCCACCTAGGTTCCCGACTTTGGTTGTTGCCAAGGAAGGACTAAAATCAGGGTACCACTTTCGAACAATGAGATAAGGGTTTGCTAATTTCATTTGTTTTATGGGTTTTGAAAAATATGTATTTTCAAGAATGGGATATGACATGGACAAAAAGACTGGAAACCAATCTTTATCTTCGGAGGAAGTTACGATAGGGCTATAAGACACAAACAACGCCCTTTCAAAGCATGGCTCGGCTTCGCTAAGACTCGGTAACTCGCCCCTCCATTTTTTATTTAATTTTTAATGATAAGCCTTGTGAGGGATTATCATTTTTTTAACAAGCCCCCCCAGAATCGACTGATCTTTTCAGCGGATGAGTTGTGTTTAGAGGTGAAATGTCACTCGAACCCAGAGCTAGTTGGTTCTCCCCAAAATGCATAGTTGATCCATCCCGTTAAAAGATGTTCAGTAGGGGCATTTGTTGTTGCCGCTCTTAGAATAAGCGCTGCAAAGTGAGTAGGAAGAGGGCTTCCAGATTGACATGGTGTGAGGAAACCATGATCGTTTTTTCTAAAAATTATGGATTTTTTATCTTAATTATGTTATTTGTACTTCCAACTATGTCAACAAAGGGATAAAGTGATCAAGAAAAGGATTTCTTCCTCTCCCGTTGGTCGAGACGAACCCTGTTTATTATCTCTCTAGTTACAAATATTATATCATAGAGCATCTATTGGAGTTTAGACGCTCGACCAATGTCATGGTAAAGGGGTTAAGGCCTCCAATGCCTATAAATATAAGCTTGTTTCAGTCTTTATTTAGCAAAGGTTTTGGTACTTAGAAAGAAAGAAGAAAGGAAGACATTCAATTTTGAAGAAAGGAAGACATTCAATTTTTGCAGTACTTTGCGTGCGATGAGCGTGAAAGGGGTTCATGGGAAATGCTAATGCGAAAAGAATGGAGAGAGGAGATATTGAATGGAAGCACGTGAACAAGCAAGGGAGCTTATAAGGTAAGCTCTTTTTAAGTTCCCTATGTCCCCATTTATGTGTTTGTTAGGCAATCACCAAAAAGAACCAGAACCAAGAGATCAAACACAGTAGAAGAGGATTGCCTATGAACTTCACCATTTATTGGCCGATGAGGAGATCGATATGTTGTATTTGAACAGGGGAACAACAACAGATAACAGGAATTCTTCAGTGCTAGGCAAATATGACTTCTAGTTGAGCTTGATATGTGTCCATGACTGACACATAACGAGATTTCTTGATATCACTCATTCTCTCCATTCGAAAATCCAGAATCTTAATTCATGTCTTTTCTTTTTATAAGATGAGATGCCACTATTCGGACTCGAACCGAGATGCTCTAGCATTGCTTCCTAAGAGCAACATGTCCAAAGAAATTCTGAGTCCCCCCACACTCCCGAGAGTTAAAACAGAGAAGGCGGACACTTTCTATTTTTGAATGGAATTATTAAAGAGCTTCCATGAATAGGGGATCCTATTACATGGTATTTTTGTGAGGTTCCTCTTTCTTATTCTTCAGCAAGTCCCCGAGATATTTTAGCTAATTTATTCGCGACCTCCATAGTGAGATCTTCCCATAGAAATATAATACCTTTTCTACTCTGTTCTAAAAATCAGTCTAGGCGGCCGCCTAGGCGCTAGGCGGTGCCTAGCCGCACCGACTAATGGGTTCTAGGCGGTTTGGGGGGCTAGGCGGGTCTAAGCGGAAAATTTGGAATAAGTCGTGGAAATTTTAAAATTCTTCAAATTTTAGGGATTTAAACTGTAATTTTATCCCAGAATCAAAATAAGTTACGTCTTAGAGGGTTTACGATGAAAAATATTATGTTTTAAAGTATTTTAATAGTATTGATGCTTTCAAGTTTGAATTATTATTTTTTTTCTAGTATTCGTGTATTTGGTGGAAAACTATGTTTTCGACTATGATAAGAAGGAATATTATATATTTCGTGTTAATAAATAAATAATAAATAAATAAAAACGCATAGGCCCCACATAGGCCCCCTCGACCGACCGCCTAGTGCCTAGCGCCTTTTAGAACATTGCTTTTCTATAAAGGTAATTCATCTCTTTCAGACGAAGGACAGTCTCTAAGTTCTCGTTGCATTACATTAGCTTCCTTTACCGATGTTATGGACGAATTCCTTGCTTCATCCAAATGTGTAAAAGATCCAGAAAAAAAATCCACTATCCGTTTTACGTCAAGACAAGGTTATGAGCCGTGCGAGCTATCAAACTGTTCTACTCCGCGGACCTGAAGATGAACCCTCTTGTTCATTTGTGTGTGTGTGTCCCCATTTTTTTAGAACTTCCATGTCCGGTGTCCGTATCCGTGTCCGTGTTCGTGCTACATAGCTTCATGTAAATTAACATTAAAAATTAGCAGCCATTATTCACAAAATGAGTTAGCTTGTTGATGGATTCGTGTCAGAACCCAGTTCCAACTGAGTCTTGGTGTAAGGGTTAAGATATCTTATCTTTCCTAGGTTAAACCTTTTAGATTTTCAGATTTCAACAGTTCAGTGGAGGCAAAATTTGCAGCGCATAGGTGGTAATTGTAGAAATCAATCACGATAACGATCCAAATTGAAGACAACAAAATTAATCAAAGACATAACCAATCCAAGTTCCAATACAAAAGGTCTAGAAGACAGTCGAGTATTTGCTCGGCCTTGAAGTTGAGAAGGCAAACAATGTGGTTGGAAAATAAAAATCATAGTTACAGCTAAAATGAGGCAGCAACTGCTCCTGCAGAACCAAACCGTAGACTAATGAATTTAGGGTTGAACCCATTATAGAATCAAGTAAAATGTAATTGGTTACCTTGAAGTCAAAATATACAACATTTAAAGGGTGTCTTACAACAGGTCAAGCACATCAAAAGTATTCCACATTTCGACATGTAGGAAAATTCACTTGTGAGTTATAGTCCTGAGTATGGGCTGCTGAACAAGATAACTATGTTGTGTTGAAACCAGAGAGGGGGTAGCTAATTCCAAGAAGGCAGGAAGCTTATTGGAATCCAAATCTAACATCTAAAGGTGGTTTCACAAAAGCTTTTTTAAGGCACTAGTGATAAGCATATGAGAGATAAGATGTTACAAGGTACAAAACAGACATTAGGTTGACGGCATTGCCAGTAATCTGCGAAGTGACCACGTATAAACAGAGCGGCTATAGTAAAAAGAAAGCTGGTTACTTCCGCTAGCACCTCAAATGTTTTTATTCAACTTAGCCTCTTAAGGAAAATTGGTCTCTCTATATCGCATATACATAAATATGCAATCGATACATAGCAATCATGTGATAAACACAATAAACACAACTACAAAAGACAGTTCTATACGTCCATTATGGCATGAGCAGAACATTTTATCATAATCCACTCTACCGAAACCAACGTCAAATATAAAATTAGGCTTCAATGGTAACTCACAAAAGGGATTCTAGAGGCCTTGTCATTCCAGACAGCAAGCAGTCCAAGAGCAGCGAAACAACTCAAACCACCGCACAACCAACCCAAAGCTTCGTACTAAAACATAAATAAAGGTACAAACATAAGAGACTTCATAGCTATCGAAGAAGCACAAGAAAAAACAGAACCTAAGTTGCACCAAGTCTTTTAATTCCAAAGTACAATCAGAAACAAAAAAACAGAAAATTCACCTTTCCGATTGTATCAGCAATACGATCAACACAGGGCTCAGGATATGCCGTCCCGTTGTCCCAAATCAGCTCGTCATTTACAGGAACCTTAAGCAGAAATACAAAACAAGTACCACCAGGGGCAGACCCAAGAAATTATAGTGGAATGCCGCAATTAGAATAAATAAATAAATAAATAAAATATAATATTAATACAAGAAAAAAAGTATATTCACATAAATTATGAATTAGATAACAATGACTCAAAATATGTTCCAAAAAAAAGTGTGTTAACAATGCCGATGGAGATGCTCTAAGTAACTGTTGTTTCAGGTCATTGCTAGGATTGGCAAAGGGCGACTGACGGTGGGCAAATGGCGAAAGCAAATGGACAGCGGCAAATGAAAAATGACGGAAATCAATACATAGGCTTGTGAGCAAGAGGAGGGTAAGAAGCCTATAAGTATAATAGGGTAATAGAGGAGCAACGCCATCAGTTCCAAAACCTTATCCCGAAATGGGTCCCGAATGTGAGGGACCACACCTCGGAGACTTGCACAAATAATCCGAACAGTTGATAAATTTTAAAATAATATTTTAGGTGATCCTTTAAAAAATAATCGAATAACTGTAAGTACTCCATCCAGCAATTTATATTTTATTTATAAGTTTTAGGCCTAAGTTCTGAATGAATTTCACTTAAAATAATGCTTTAAAATTTATGAGTATTATTCATGCGGTCCCCTAAATTTTCAATGTAATTTTTCTTTTGAAATAACGGGGTGTTATATAGATCCGCCACTGAGTACCACGTTTCTAGGATTTCATAATCCATCGCAATTGCGGCAAAAATTTAGAAAGAAACTGTGGAATTGAAGTGATTGCGGATCTAAGCGACATATAGTGTTACATCAACACATTATAGAACAATCTAGGGGGTCTTTGTAATTGAGTAATAAGAAATCTGTTAGGAGAAGTTGTTACAAGTTAGTTACAGTAGTGGTTAGGATCATATAGGTCTGATTATAAATAAGAGACGTATTAGAAGGTGTGGAATTTTTTACATCAATAGTACTCATCTTGCTTCTATCTATCTATCTCTATCAAATCTGTTACTTCTTTTATCTTCTTCCTAGTTGTGACATTGGTATCAAAGCTTGGAATTCTCGGTCTGACACCACCATGGCAGAAGGGACTACAGCAGCCCTAGAAAACAAGAAAATCAAAGAAACCCTACGAAATCTGAAGGAAGGAAATGAAAATAATACAAGATCAATTGAGGAAATCAGAGATTCTCTCAAGAGTTTGGGAGACATTAGAGAAATGATCACAGCAATGAACACGAAGTATGATCAATTGGCCTCTCGCATTTATGGGAAGCAGGCGTACAACCATGGACAGAATGTGGGTTCTAGACTACAATGTCAAGAGCAATTTCGTCAAGAACAACAGCCGGAGCAACGTCAAGAACAGTCTTTTCAAGAGCAACATGGGGCTCTGGGATTTCAGGTGTTTGGGGAAATGCCCAACATGTTAGAACAACAACCTCAAAGGTTTAATCAAAGGTTTTCAAAGATTGAATTTCCACGTTTCTATGGAGAAAACCCTAACGGGTGGTTATACAAATGCGAAAGATTCTTTGACTTTAACTCTATCGAGACAAGTGATAGAGTCAAATTAGCCTCTCTTCATTTGGAAGATAATT
>NMUG010004300.1:0-13986 GCA_002855965.1 Monotropa hypopitys | reverse complement strand
ACGTCATTGCCATCTGCTGCACAACACAGATTCACTCCCAAGATATCGGTATCTAGAGATACCAAGATACCGGTATCTTGAATCAACCCAAGATATTGCTCAAGGTACTGGTTTCTAAGTTCTCGGTTGCCAATCCTCTTGAGATACCGGTATCTTGGAAAAGCCAGATACGAATATCTAAGGCAAAATTTTCAAATTTTCTAAAATTTCTTCAAAATTTTCCCAAACATCCTTAATTATTTTCTTAAGCCCAAAATTTATTTTAAACCTCATTTATTTATTATTTTATGGGTACATGTATTACAAGAAGACCCGGACCGCGAGTCGGAACTAGTCTCCGAATTTGAATTCCATCGGGTGCTACTAGAATCCGACATCTTGCGTCGACTCTACTTACCCTCCGCCCATGGATAGAATACCCAACGGCGAAAGGGCAACAGTCCGGTAGACAGGCAGTCGGACCAACGGACCTCCCACCAATAGTGTCACTCCCGAACAAATTTCTCCCTCTCCCCCTTTTCCCGATTCACTCGCGGGAACGCCGAGGGGTCGAGTTTGTACTCTTTTTCTTGGATATGAATGCGACTATTTTTTATTTAAAAAGTAAATTGACAGCTAGGATTATAATTGAGTTCAATTAATGATAGATTGAATCTTCGCCGCGAAACAATCTATTATTAACCAACTTTTTAAGAATCGCCACTTGACATAGAGTTATGGTGTGTCAAGTCACCGTTTTGGGAAAAGATGCTTTGATTTTCATAACTAGAGTTGGGTTCGAGAATTTACTGTTACGAGTAGGGAAGGTGTTAGGCACCCTACATCGCCCTTGCGGTACTTCACTCAAAACAAACCTTTTAATAAAACTCAATTATTCTCGGCCAAGAGAAATATAATGTGCAAAATGTAAATTTAGGAATTATAAAAGATGACACGGACGCGCAAGTGATTCTGTGCTTTTAATTTTGATGATGACGCTGATGATGATTTTTGATTTTTAACTTTGAAATGAAAACAATTGATTTTGATTTTTGATTTTGAATGAAAGCTTTGAATGAAAATGTTGATTTTTTTATGTTTAAATTCCGAAAAGGATAATAAGTAATTCGACACATTGAATTTACTAATTATTCCTTCAATCAAAGGACAATTTGATAATATCTTCGCAATATTGACTCGAATCATAGAATTCAAAGGTTTTTGATTATTTTTTACTTAAATTCCATAAAAGGATAATAAGTAATTCAGCAAATTGAATTTACAATTTATTCTTTTGATCCAACGTCAACTGGCTAATATCTTTGCAATTGACCCGAATCATTGGAATTTAAAGATTTTGATTATATTTGATTTTTTTGTTGATTTTGTTATTTCGTGTTTTTGTTGATTTTAAATCCCTGAAAGGATAACAAATAATTCGTCAACTTGAATTGCAAGTTATCTCTTTAATTCGAACCGATCGATTACTTGATTCGCCGACGGTCCAAACTAAAAGGGGTGAATTTATTTATTTGATTTGAAATGAAATAAAGGTAATGAACAAGCAAGTGCGAGGGGTCGTGCTGGCATAGCCGAGCTGAACGATATCGCCTCTAATGATAAACGCTATATAAACGTCGGCGTGGGGTCGTGCTGGTCATGGCCAGGCTGATCGATACCACCACCCGAAACGCACGCAGCAAAAGAAAGAAAGATAGATAAAAAGTGGGGTCGCGCTGGCGAGGCCAGGCTGATCGATACCGCCTCTAACATGAACGCTATAAAAAACGAGGGGTCGTGCTGGTGAGGCCAGGCTGACCGATACTACCTCTGAAAAACGCACGCCATAAAGAAGAAGATAAAAAACGAGGGGTCGTGCCGGCATAGACAGGCTGTTCGATACCGCCTCAGAGAAATGCAATGCTATAAAAAGATAAAACGAGAGGTCGTGCCGGCATAGCCAAGCTGTTCGATACCGCCTCAGAAAATGCACGCAATGAACATTGAATTTATTGATTTTTGATAATGAAAGGTTGATTTCCTAGTTGTCAAGATGCAATCGAACAGCCGGTTGGCGAAACCATACACGGGACTGTGCTATCGCAAAATGACGCGTTGAGAAATCAGCTTTTCATTATGTCGCGGAACATAAACCTCAGAGGATATCCGTGATTTATTTTCTACGCGAATATGTTACTGAATGAATTACATCATGACAATAAAGGAATAAAAAATTGTATTTTATATCTTGTCGTTAATTAGAGTTGGGAGGATAAGTTCGCCAATAATATCCATTCGATTATAATACGTTATAGTATCCGGGTGTGAAAATCCCTACTATACCGAACTATAATCCGGGAATTGAGATCGGGACTTTCCTAGAAGAATAAGATTCTGAAAATTAAAAGGGAGAGCGAGTCGGAAATTTATTGATTAAATTTCGGCAGCGCTTCCGCTACAATGGGTGTTTTTAGGGTTTTCCGGGAATGTAGATTTTTGAGGTTGGATTGATTTTTGGGAGAGCTTTGGTCTCGGGATTGAATGGTTGTTGATTTGGGGCTGTTTTAGGCTCTGAATATCAGTTGGTGATGTCGAGATTCGAGCCGGGTTTGGATATAACGAGGCTCGGGAGAATTTTAGCTTGCATTTGAAGGATTTGGAGGGTGTTTGGACTTCTGTCCGAATGGTTTGCAGTGGGAGAGTTTCAGCACTTGCCTTAGATGTCTCTTCTCTCTCTTTCAATGGCCTGAGAGGCCATTTCTTATACAGGGCCATGTCGCACCTATTTTTGCGACATGCATCGAGATAATTTTTGGCAGTTGGCTGGAGCAGTTGCATGATTTGAGGGAGAGGTTGGGATGTTATTGGACATTTCTCCTTGCACCTTTTATATCCGAATTATACAAAAGTTATATACTTTTTATATAAAGTATATAGCTTTTGTCCTTTTGCCGCCGAAAATTCTGATCGCGATACGCTAGACGCTGAGCTGCCGAGGGATGATTCGGATGACCGATTTGTCGATGAATACAGTCGTTGAACTCGCCTTGTTGAGTAGATCATGAGAAAATTTTTGCGTCGCGTTGAATGTAATTCAGTAGAAAAATTGATTCTCGGGCCGTTATTCTGAACGTTCGTCCTCTGATCTGCTATTTTTCTTCCGAAAGTGAATTCGAAGTCGCAACGTTCCCACAGTAAAATGTCTGTCTTTTTACTGAGAAGCTATAAAAAAATGTACCGCGTCATTCTGATGTCGGCTCGCTCCGTTACACTGGTCTGAACAAAATAGCTATCCGAGGCTACTAAATCTTGGGTTTTCAACCTCTGTCGCAATTTGAGGTGTCATTGTCTCGGTAATGCAGTTACTGACGCATTGGTATTGAGATTGGAATTTTCGGACCTTCGAGCGTAATTTTGCCCGCACCGTCTTGGAATTGCATATTCGGATGCTGATTTTTGCTGTTCGGACTCCATTCTTTTCAGACTGTTCATGCGCTTCGCAGTTATTCTTAGGGTAATTCTATGTTCTTGAACTTCAGACATGTCTTCAAATTTTGAGATCCGTCGCTCGTCTTTAGATATCTGTTCGGCTAATTTGGACCATCCGGACAATGGATAATTGCGTTTTGATCATTCCGAGCTTTGATTTCTGATATTCGGCGGCGGGTCAAAATGGGGTATCAACAGCTGCCCCTCTTTGTGTATTTTTGCGCAGCACCAATACACAAAGATAAAAAGAGGCGACAATTTGATTCGCTGTGCGTACTTTCTCATATTTTTCCGTCCTCTTGATATTACTTTGTTTGCATTCGCTGGACCACAAAAATTTTCTGACTTCGTTTGGACATTGTTTCGCGCCCGCAAGGTTGCATTTCGGATCAGCAATACGCGATAGCGATAAGGACATTCAGATATATTTTTTCGCGAATATTATCGCATCGTAAGCTGTGCCAACACGCGTCTGACATGCGAGGCTTTCGGCCAACAAATTTCAAGGATGTCGCACCTATAGGTGCGACATCTGCTTATTTATACCAGACGTGAATTTCTTCTTCCTCGCTGCTTTCCCACTGCTTTAACTCTTCCAAACTTCGGGAATTCTGTCACAGCAGCTCGGCTTTGCTCGTGATTTTCTTTGACGTTCGAATTTCTGCCGGATCTTCGTCTGTCGACCGTATCTTCAAACTCCGTAAGTGATTTTCTTCATTCTTCTTTTTGTCTTTGTCTATTATTTACGCCGTATTCTTCTTTCATGCACATATACAAAGACCATAATCAGTAATTGTATATACCTTCGTGTTTTTTATTTACGCAATATGCACTGTCACGCTGTCCATGTGCATGCTTGTTAGGACAAAATTTTTGATTCGTAGGCATTTTTTGAAGACAAGCAAAATTTGATTCTTGATTTAAATAGTGCGAAAGAAATAAAAAATTTTACTTTTCGGATGGATTTTTTTGTGGAACCGTCGCCGTGATCGCACAAAAAAATAGGACTCGCCTTTTGCTAATTGATAATCGATGTTGCGTTCTATCGCATAACGCACTCGATCGTTCGCTTTTATTTTTAAAAAATTTATGCGACGCGTTTCTTTTTCACAAGTTCGCTTCGTTGCTAAAAAAATTTAAACCCGCGTATTCGCAATTTGAAAATTCGCCGTAGTTTAAAATTTTGTTTTTGACACTTACGCAAATCGCATAATTGTTTAAAATTCGTTTTTAGCGCAAGAATTTCGTTTATAATTTTGAAATCGCATAACCGTGTTGAAATTTGCTTTTAACGCCTGGTCGCATTTGAATGTTTAGAATTGATTAATAAACCCCTAGGCTAGGATTTGAAAATTTTATTTTCGAATGCTGCTTATTAAATTGATCGCCGATTAATTCTCCCGCTAGAATTAAACATGATCTGACCTTTACGGTTAAGGCTAAAATCGAACGCCGATTAATTCTCACGCTAGAATTAAACTTTAAATTTGAACGCCGATTAACCCTTACGACTAGAATTAAACTTTTAAATTGAATGCCGATTAACTCTTACGCTAGGATTAGACTTTTAATTTGAACGCCGATTAATTCTTATGATAGAATTAAACTTTAAATTTGAACGCCGATTAACTCTTACGCTAGGATTAAACTTTAAATTTGAATGCCGATTAACCTTTACGCTAGAATTAAACTTTAAAATTGAACGCCGATTAATTCTTACTTTAGAATTAAACTTTTAAATTGAACGCCGATTAACCCTTACGCTAGGATTAAACTTTTTAATTTGAACGATAATTAATCCTTACGCTAGGATTAAACTTTAAAATTGAACGCCGATTAATTCTTACGCTAGAATTAAACTTTTAAATTGAACGTCGATTAACCCTTACGCTAGTATTAAACTTTTTAATTTGAACGCTGATTAATTTTTATGCTAGAATTAAACTTTAAATTTGAACGCCGATTAACCCTTACGCTAGGATTAAACTTTAAAATTGAACGCCGATTAATTCTTACGCTAGAATTAAACTTTTAAATTGAACGCCGATTAACCCTTACGCTAGGATTAAACTTTTTAATTTGAACGCTGATTAATCCTTACGCTAGGATTAAACTTTAAAATTGAACGCCGATTAATTCTTACGCTAGAATTAAACTTTTAAATTCAACGTCGATTAACCCTTACGCTAGGATTAAACTTTTTAAATTGAATGCTGATTAATTCTTACGCTAGAATTAAACTTTAAATTTGAACGCCGATTAACCCTTATGCTAGGATTAAACTTTAAATTTGAACGCCGATTAACCCTTACGCTAGGATTAAACTTTAAATTTGAACGCCGATTAACCCTTACGCTAGGATTAAACTTTTAAATTGAAAGCTGATTAATTCTTACGCTAGAATTAAACTTTAAATTTGAATGCCGATTAACCCTTACGCTAGGATTAAACTTTAAATTTGAATGCCGATTAACCCTTATACTAGGATTAAACATGATTTGAAATGGTTTTGCATTTTAAGTTTAGAAATACCCCCTGATAAATGCCTGTACTTCTGACTTTCATTTTTGATTAATTGCCTTTGACTTTCCTTCAGGATGGCTTCGCATCATCGTCTAGGGAAGGAGCCCGCTTCTGAGGCTGGTCCTTCGAGAGTTCGTTCTGATTCTGAGGCTAGTGATCCTCCGTATATAGACGTTGACGAAGATCATTCTGATGATGAGGTTCCTGAGGTGGGCATGCCTCGTTATGGATTTGATTCGATTTTGGCGTCGATCTATCCTCGCGAAATCGGCGGAGCAGGTCACCTGTTTCCCTTTGTTTTTGACACAAAAATCCAACATTCCCCTATCCTTTGTTCGCTTCTGCTTTCGGCGCTTTGGATTTTGAGATGATTGGAAAATAATTGGCAATGCCATTGTCGTTTTTGTTGGCATAGCTTTCGAGACTTGTATAAAGAGGCATGGGAGTCATTTTGTTTCTTTACATCTTTTTTTTACGAAATTCTTTAACATATCCTTCTAAGATGGGTTTCTCCACAGCTTTTCTTTTGCGTTTGATGGATTGGTGGTCATCTTTCACTTCCAGCGAACAATTCCATTTTGAGCAGTTTTTTGGTGGGCTGGCTGGTCTTTTGACCGTGAATGTACCGCCTGACTTCTTGCCTTCCGTGGTTAAATTTTGGATTCCATCTCTTTCTCTCTTCCGATTTGGACTGCACGAGCTGACTCCTACTCTCGAGGAATATCATTTTGCCTTGAAGATGATGCCATCTTTAGAAACCATTACCCGTATAACTTCCATAAAAGATGCTCGTAATTCTTTTTCCTATTTGACTGGCTTAAAGAAAGGTTTTTTAATTATTGATGAAATCAGTGGGATTCCTGCTATTCGGTCAGACTTCGTTTGGGGTTTCTTCAAATATTTATCATATTATGATCCGAATCCTCCCAGTTTTTCACGCTCGACTGACAGTGAGGCAAGTTCCCGTAGACGTATCTATGCATTCGTCTTTGTTCTTTTGGCCAGTTTGTTCTTCCCACGCAACGATGTCTTGCTAGATTTGAGGGTTTCCTTTTACATTGATGCAATAATCGATGGATATTCAGTGATCCCAGCAATCCTGGCAGAGACTTTTCGGGATTTGACTCTATATCACTTTATTCTTGATTCTCACTCTTGCGGAGGGATTGAGCTTCTTTTTATTTGGATGATGGCCCATCTATGTCGCGACCAATCCTCCCATCCTCGATGGTCTCCGGAAATTCCCTTATACTCTCTCATTGAGCATCAACGGAGATTACAATTGATCCTACCAGGTTTCAACACATGGGCACAAACGTTTGATGGCATTACTCGAGACACCATTGTATGGAACATCGGAATTTTCAATGCTGAAGACTTTGCTGTGACTGTCCATGGCTTAGGACTATCGTTCATACCGCTGAAAGGTCTCCATGGGGTAGTTCCCTATTTTGGTTGCCGAGTAATGAGACAGTTTGGGCTTTGTCAGGATATACCCCCTTCTGCATCCATATCCCCCAGCAGCAGGTATTATTTAAATTTTTCTCCTAGCGTAATACATCCCTTGGTCACAGAGACCTCGGCGATGTGGAGGAGACGGGTGAGGATTACTCTTTCACTGACATCTGAGGATCCTGGCGTATCAAGTTCCTATTTTGACTGGCTTCGAAATGAAATTGCTCAGGAGGTTGGGGTTTTTTCGACTTACCCTATATGCCTAGAACCTATTCCAATATCCGAATGGTTACCTCACCTAACCACGCAAATCTCTAGTTACAACCTTCGAATGGCCACTTCCTTTTTATATCAAACAAAGTTATCTCAAGAGAGAGACGACGCCCTTCACCAGGTCTCTTTGCTTCGCAATAATTTTGATCAAGTGAACCAGCAACTTATAGATTCTGAGGCTCTTGTGGGCTTCTTACAACGGGATCTTCAGGAAGCCAGGGCTTCTGCTGGCTCAACTAGTACTCTTAGCGAGATGGAGGGTGCCTTAAGACAAGCCACTCGTCAACATGACCTTCATCTTGAGGAAACGGCGAGACTGTATTGTGAGCGTACAGACTCTTTACAGCATCAAATTGACGACTTGGGTCATCAGAGAGATTTATTGCAACAATAGATTGATGTCTTAAACTCTTCTCATGTTACTGAAGTTGAAAATCTGCGGGCGCTTTTGCATGATGTTCAACAGAACTCAACCGTTGAAAGGGACATCTATCATCGCGACATTGAATGTTTACGATCTAGCTTCTCCTTTCTGGATCATCTTTTCCCAAGTGGATACCCGGATATAATGTAGATTCAAGCTCTCCTTGGAACGTTCCGTGGTTTGATTGACGCCGATACATCTGGTATTTTGAGCGCCGATGTGATGTTGGCTCGTTATCGTGAAGCTTGCAGAACCTTGTCGCGTCTGTTGGATGACCTTCCTCGTCATAGGGGTATCTATTTTGTCTTTTTTTTCAATTGGGAATGTCTTTATGCTTTGCTTACAGCCTATCCCTGCATAGACAACTTCTGTTTCTTGCAGCATAATAAATAAAAGCATTTGGCATATTTCACAATTATTTATAATTTCTCTAGGCAATGAATGAAAAGATTAATCTTACTCTTAGGTTTGGAATCTTGAGTTCGTTTGATTTGCCCATTTGACTTTTACAATCTTAGCACAAGGCAACTCGACTTCTCCATTGATCCGAACTCGAACCCCCTGAGGATCTGATTGTCATGAGAGATGGGGACTAATCTTAGTTGCAATTCGTTTGTCGACTTGACATGTTCGCAACTTCGGCTTCGTACCCATTCTTTATCTTCCTCTTTTCAATTTTAGGGTTTTCTTGCATCCATTTTTTCCATAACCCTTTTTGTTAAAGAGACTACACCGGATGCATTTTTTTTATTTTTCCTTTTTGCTACGGCCCTCTTTTTTGAGTTTTGACCGCACCAAATTTTTTCATTTTTGACACAGCCCCCTCTCGGGTTTTGACTGTACTGAATTTCCTCTTCTTTTGCTATAGCCCCCTTTCGGGTTTTGACTATACCAGGATTTTTGTTCCGTTTTTGACACAGCTCCCTTTCGGGTTTTGACTATACTGGATTTTCCATTTTTTCTATAGTCCCCTTTTGGGTTTTGACTATACCGGAATTTATTTTCTTTTTCTATTTTTTTTTGAACAAATTGTTTTTTTAAAATCAGGAAATGGATTTTCTTTTAACATATTCCAACCAAATCATGAGTACGCGCAATATTTTTGAAGAGAGAAATGTAGGTGAGAAGATGAGAATTTGAACCCTTGTTTTTTTGTATGGGGTGACGGCCGCTTTGATCATCATACATTTTTTGATGATTTGAATTGATTTTTTTCTTCTTTATTTGTCATCCGCTTTGAGAGAATTACAATAGAGTGGGATAGGAAAATGCACTTTTACTCAATTTGATAGGAATAATGATAAAGAGAACACATTTCTAGATAAGTAAAGTTGCAATTCGAAGAATGCCGTTTAGGCATAATAGCATTTGAGTACATCCGCGTTCAAGGGTTGAGGGAATTCCCGACCGTCCATTTCTGATAACATTATTGCCCTGCCTGACAATATCTTCATGACGACGTATGGACCTTGATAGTTAGGAGCGAATTTTTCTTTCGCTTCTTCTTGGATAGGTTGAATTCGCTTCAAAACCAGATCTCCCTGCTGAAAAGCTCTGGGTCGCACATGCTTATTGAAACTTCTTGAGACCCTCCATTGATAGCATTGAGAATGGTAAACGGTTGCCAATCATTTTTCGTGTAATAGGCATAACTGATCTTGACGAATTTTCTTCCATTCTTCGTCGCTTGACGTTGTTTCCATAATTGTTCGCAAAGAAGGGACTTGAATTTCTGGGGGAAGTACTGCTTCATAGCCATACACCAAAGAGAAGGGTGTTGCCCCAGTTGACGTTCGCGTTGAGGTTCGATAGGCCATGAGAGCATAAGGAAGCTTCTCGTGCCAATCCCGATGGGTCTCTGTCATTTTACAGATGATTCTCTTGATGTTTTTGTTAGCCGCTTCAACTGCTCCATTCATTTGCGGTCGATAAACCGTTGAATTCTGCTGCTTGACGTTGAACTGGGAGCATAGTTTTTCCATCAGGGAATTGTTCAAATTCTTCGCGTTATCGGTTATCAAAGATTCTGTTGATCCATAACGGCAGATAATGTTATTCCTGATGAAGCGGGTGATTATCCTTTCAGTCACATGCGCAAAGCTGGCGGCTTCAACCCACTTAGTAAAATAGTCAATAGCCACTAGTATGAATTGAAGCCCGTTTGATGCTTTTGGATGGATGGCGCCGATAACATCAATGCCCCAGGCGGAGAAAGGCCAGGGTGCCACCATTACTTGAAGTTCTTTTAATGGTGCTCGCATTGCATCACCATGCATTTGGCATTTGTGACATTCCTTCACGTATTTGATACAGTCCGCTTCCATGGTCATCCAATAGTATCCAGTTCGTAGGATCTTTCGAGAAAGGGAATGTCCTCCCATATGTGGTCCACAGATTCCTTCATGCACTTCTGTCATCAATTTGCTGGTGGTAGCGGTATCCACACATCGCAGAGGACCGTGCATGGATCTCTTGAACAATATTTCCCCGCAGAGGAAGAATTGTGTTGCTAGTCTTCGCAATGTTTTCCGATCATTCGCTCCGACCCCTTCTGGGAATGCCCCGGTCTGCATGAATCACTTGATGTCGCTGAACCAGGGTTGCCCGTCTTTTTCCTCTGAAATGGTTGCACAGTATGCCGGTGAATTTCTCATTTCAATTTCGATGGCGGGAATCTTTTCTTCGTCAGAAAACCGGATGGCCGCGGCGAGAGTTGCCAGTGCATCGGCAAATGAATTTTCAGTTCGAGGAACATGATGGAAGCTGATCCTTTTGAATTTCACTCGCAATTCTTTGACCTTCTGATGATAAGGAATCAACTTTGGATCTTTCGTCCGGTAAGTCTCGTTACTTTGCTGTATGATAAGATCCGAATCACCGTACACTATTAATTCCTAGATATCGTATTCGAGGGCCATATTCAACCCCAGAATGCATGCTTCATATTCTGCCATATTATTAGTAACGATATACTCCTCCTCAAATGTTAATTTTGTTGCGGCGGGTAAATGAGTTCCTTCCGCTGAGATGAGTATTGCCCCTATTCCGACTCCTTTTTGGTTGTTTGCGCCATCAAAGAATAACCTCCATCCTGGTAATTCCTTTCTGTTATTCATTTGTGAACAGAAGAATTCCTCGTCGGGAAATAAAGGTTCCATCGGCCAATTGTCCTCCAATGGATTTTCCGCGAGATATTCCGCTATTACGTTTCCTTTAACCGATTTCTGTATGGTGAAGATGATGTCGAATTCGGATAAAATCATGTGCCATCACGCAATCCGGCTAGATAGTGTGGGCTTTTCGAAGAGATATTTTAGAGGATCCATTCGAGAGACGAGATATGTTGTGTGGTGCACCATGTAATGGCAGAGCCGGTGCAATGCCCATGCCAGCGCACAACAGGTCTTTTCCAATGCTGAATAATTGTTCTCGTACGCCATGAACTTTTTGCTTAAGTAATAGATGGCGTGCTCTTTATGTCCTTCTTCTGACCGTTGTCCTAGCATACACCCCATGGAATTGTCGAGCACAGTAAGGTACATGAAGAGGGGGTTTTCAGGCTTGGGTGAGACCAAAACCGGAGGATTGAGCAGATAATGCTGGATCTTCTCGAAGGCTTTTTGACAGTCCTCTGTCCATTCTTGGGGTTCGTCTTTCCGTAACAACCGGTAAATGGGATCGCATACTTGCATCATTTGGGATATGAATCGGCTGATGAAATTTAATTTCCCCAAGAATGAGCGTACTTCTTTGACTCCTCTTGGGGGTGGCATCTCTTGAATAGCTTGGACTTTTGCTGGGTGGACTTCGATGCCCTTCTGGCTGATTATGAATCCCAACAGTTTTCCAGATGTTACACCAAAGGCACACTTGGACGGATTCATCTTCAATTGATACTTTCGTAGGCGCTCGAACACTCGTTTCATACTCTGGAGGTGCCCCTGTCGTTGTCGGGATTTGACAATCATGTCATCCACATAGATTCCCACATCGCCATGCATCATGTTGTAGAATAGTGTCATCATTGCCTTTTGATACGTTGCACCCGCATTCCTCAACCCAAACGGCATTACTTGATAACAAAACACTCCCCAGGGCGTAATGAACGCATTTTTTCCTGATCCTCTGGCACTACTCGGATTTGATTATACCCTGATAATCCATCCATAAGTGAGAACATTTCGTGAACAGCAGTGTTGTCGACGAGAATGTCTATGTGTGGTAATGGAAAATCGTCTTTTGGGCTTGCTTTGTTGAGATCTCGGTAGTCGATGCACATTCGAACCTTTCCGTCTTTCTTCGGGACTGGGACTATGTTGGCCAACCACTCGGGATAATTGGCCACCCGGAGAAAACCTGCGTTGAACTGTTTGATGACTTCCTCTTTGATTTTAAGATTCCATTCAGGCCGAAGTCTTCGCAGCATCTGTTTGATTGGCCTCATTGCGGGGTTAATGGGTAATCTGTGTTCCCCGATTGATGGGTTTAGTCCTGGCATATCTTCATAGGACCATGCGAACACATCTTGATAGGCTATGAGTATCTCGATTAATTCAATTTTTTGTTATTTATCGAGATGTGCCCCAATCTTGAGTTCCCTAGGTATCTCAACGGTCCCCAGACTTATGGTTTCTGTTTCTCGATATTAGGGGTTTTTCTATTTTCATGTCTTTCCACCATTTCTAGGATCTCTTCAAAAATTTCGTCCCCAGCACAGATGTTAACATCGATCCCCATAAGCTCATAATCTAGCTCGATGTCGAAGTCGTATACTTATTGTGCTAAGATTGTTTGGTCATTTGGATCGAAAAATCGAACTTTTTGAGCGAAAACTATTGTTTATTTTGTCATCCATTTCGTAGAGAAATATAAAACTATGTGAAACACGGAAATCGCTTTATTCAATCACATGCAAGATTCAGACAAGTGGCTATGCAAGAAAAATAAAGCACGCATACAACTTTAAAAGAGACAGAAATGACATCACACAACAAGCAAAACTTTGTTGATCGTTGCTCGGCAAGTTACCAAAACTTGCGAGCCTTCGGCATTGACTGGGAAACCCAATTGGTCATCTTTTCCCCCGGATATGTAGGGCAGATTGAGCTGTATGATTGATCAGAGGTCATGTTGTCTGTAGGGGAGTTGATGACGGCGATTTGCAATTCTTTAAATAGACATGCGAGCCCGGTCATTGAATCTCCTTCTTCTGAGGGGATGCCAGATATGGGTAAGGTAAACTCTTCTGCTTGATCCGATGTCGCATCACATTCTAGAGTTTGGAAGCTTGATGGTTCGTTGGGGGAGCTATAGGCAACAAACAAAGGGTAACGGGTGGAAGAAGAAAGATGATTTCGTAGACCAAAATCAGAGTGAAACTTATCGCCTGAAGCTTTCGTGGAGGGATTGAGCACTCGTGACGGTGATTCGAGTGAGCTGTTGTGAAGATTTGGTGGAAGAACAAAGAGTATTTAGAAAAAACAAGCCTAATGGAACTGTAACGGGTACCCAGACATATATATTGAAGGGGTTCTTTTGGGCCGGTCCCGGCCCAAAGACTTATTTATGTTTTAGTCCACTATTTTTCCGTTTCCAATTTTACCCTCATAACTTTTTAACCAATTTAGTCCAATTTCTTCGAAACCCTCATTTCTCTTCTCCGTCTCTACCCCATCAACCGAGCACGATAACATCGTTCCAAAACCCTCAGGTCAGTTCTCTTCTTCAACGTTTTTTGTTCATTCTTCTTCATCGTCGTTGTTAGATCATCATTGTTCTTGTTATTGCAAAGCTCGTTGTTTATTGAAATTATTATACATAAAATTTTTTGTTGTTGAGACATC
>NMUG010004299.1:0-13989 GCA_002855965.1 Monotropa hypopitys | reverse complement strand
AAAAATTTAAAAGGTTTTAAAAAGCTAGTATACTTTTCTATTTGACCAATTCACCCCCCCTCCTCTTGGTTGTATTGTGGAATAACATCGAGAATTTTATATTTCTAAAGAATTTCCAAATAGGATGATTTTAGGACGTTTTTAATGCGAATCAAAGTATAACTAAGTCGAATTTATGCTTTAGAAGTCATTTCGACCCTTGAAAAATCTCAAAAATGTATTTTTTAGTGATCAAATTGGAATCCCGAGCTTGGAAAACAAACTAGAAAGCATTAGGTGAAAATCTATTATTGGCATCAGCGATGCCAGATACCGGTATCATAGAAATGCCACGATACCGATATCTGGACTTTCACCCAGGATACCGCATCCATGTTACCGCAATGGGGTACCAGTTTCTAGGAATGCCAGGATACCGATATTTGAGAATGTTGGGATATCGGTATATGGGATAGTTGTTGGGATACCGATTTCAAGGATTTTTTGATACCGATTTCAAGCCTAAAGGCTGGGATACCGGTATCATAGAAATTTCTGATACCGGTATCTGGGGGTGCTAGAAATTATAAGAACTTAAAAGAAATTAATTAATAAACGCAAAGAAAGTCATTTATTTTCATTAAAAAGTAATTATATTTATATTAATTCATTTTTCAGGATATACTACTGCCACCTACGATCAAGGTGAGTGACTTGTACTTTAATATGGGAATTTTATGGTATGTTTTTTAAATTGTTCCTATTTTTCTTAGGGATTTATTTAATTAAATATTTTAAAGGCTATTCCATGGACATGAAAATATTTACGAATCTATATATGGCCATATCATGTTATGTAGAGTGATCCTGTATCAGGAGACGAGCTGGAGTCCTCTAAGGCGGTTCGGTAGATTCGTTCTTTGGAGACCACATACTTGGTGAGTGTGTAGATTTCTTTCACATGTAGATTCTTGATTCTATGATTACATGCTATTTCTTAACATGAATTCTTACTTGTTGATTCTGGGTGTGCAACCCATGATTCGTATATTTGATAGTTGTTGGGGATTGGGGATTCGTGTTTAGTTCAAAATCACTTGTTCACATGATGATTGATCCATGCTCTATACTCATGTTTATTGTTATTTAAATTTAGATAATCTCACATGCTTCGCACTTGCTCGTGTATGATGATGATAATGATGTTCTACCCTTTTACTTTTTGGTGTGTGCAAGCATGATTTATTGCATGGAGTGGTACATTATGGAATTATGAATGTGTGATATTCATTATTGATTGTACATCCATGCATAATCCTATATCACCATGTGGTGACGTTGGTGGATCCTCGGCAACGGGTGTTGAAGGGGTAGTAGATGCTTTTCGTAAGGATTTTCCCCGGCAACGGGCTTAGGGGGAAGTAGATGCTTAGCAATGTGGCCCTAAGACGGTAGATGCCATTTCATAGGGATGTTGTATTCCGGTTGTGGTGTTGAGAAACAGTAGATACTTAGCAATGTTGTCTCAACACTGTGTCTTCTATTTATAGAATACTAGGGCTTGATTGATTCACCCTTAACTAGTGGGTTTGATTGATTCACCCTTAGCATCGGTGTGATGGTGGTGGTGTATGGAAGCTTTCCAATATCTATTAAAAAGCTGCATATCATAACATACATGTGCATTTGCATATCTACATCAATGTTGAAGAATTATATTAGAGGAGAGGCACAACCCCTTCGTTGCTTTAGTTTCTTTGTGTGGCATACTAGTCAATTTTCTACATTGACTATAAATCTGACACTCCTAAATATTTTGTCTTCTTCTTTTGTTGTGGTATTGTATCCAGGTACGAAGGCTTAGCTGGGTTCATTACCGGTTCTTTGAAGTTGTTCTGGGATAGCTGGAGCTATGATCTTTAAAAGTCTTGCAGTACTTTGTTCCTCTTTCAATAGGGTGAGGATGTGAGATTTGGTTTTCATGTCTAGACTAGTAACTTTGGTAGTTTGTTTTATTTATTTGTGGACCCTGTGTTTTGGTCATTAGATGTCACACTTGGTAATCGGGAGGTGAAGTTGAACTTACTTAGTATTTTATTTCCGTTGCGTAGTTTTATTATTTGGTTGAGATTGATAGTTTTGGAAAATAATATATCTTTCTGCTCTTGTTGTTAGTATTTAAGTCATAGCTCGTAGCCAGATTCCATTTATTTATTGGTATTCTGGGACGGATTGTGACAGCTTAGTATTAGAGCCATAGGTTGTAAGATTCTTGGAACAAGTGTGACTTAGGATGATGAGTCTATTGGGGTGAGAGTTAGGTTGAGTCAGTTTGTTATATTCTTTCGGAAACCGTTGTGTGTGTTACTTCGGCACCCGATGGACTACCTCGAAATCTGGTTTGAAAAGCGCCTGATCAATGTGTTTTCAAATAAGAGGTCTTGGAAAGTTAGTCGGAAAACACAATGTATCAGAATCCTATGTCTAGAGTTGGTTGAAGTGGTTAGAAACTAGTATATAGTATCTTATGTCTAAAGTTGGGGTGGAACCAAGAGGGGAGTGGTTTGGTAATGAACTCTAGGTTGTCAGACTATTGTGTACTAACTTTCTCTTTTGGTGGATAATTACTTTGTGCACATTGTTAGGCACATTTACTGTGGATAATTGTTGCATGTTATGTGATATGCATTTTTTATGGCAAGATAATTATTCATCAATCTTATAATAATTTTCCTTCTAAGGTAGTCTTTGGATACGTTGTTAATGTAAGAACAAACACGATTAAGTACATGTGGGATGATTTGTTGGATTCAAGAGAATAAAGGAACAACTTGTATGAACAGGGATCAATAAACTATGATGACTAGGGGGTTATAGTCAGTTGGAACTAGTTTATAGGTATTTGAGGAGATTGATTTGTATCTCGTGAATGACCATGTTTAGTAGCAATTTAAGAATCTGAGTTATCCAATAAGTTGGAAAATATTGGTATAAGAAAATATGATAATCTTAAAACATGTCAAGTGATGTGGAAACTGTGATGTGAGGGTTAAATCATGTGTTTGAAAGGAAAAGCCTAGTATGTTGTCTTTGAGTCTAAGGGAGAAGCTATGACGGGGTGGTAAGATATGAAATACGGTTGTAAAAAGTTAATGTGATAAGGCAATGGAATTATAAATTCAGGGAGAGATGATGTAAGTAAATAATAAATTGAGGGTTGAAAAAAACTGGTGTTTGTGGATTGTTATTGTTTATAAGAGAATTGCTAGATGTTGTAAGTCAAGAGTATTTAAAGAAAGTGTAGTTGTGAAAAACTAAATATTATGAGATTTAAAGTTCATACATATGTATGTTAGAGTTAAAAATTGAAGTATTAAGTACTACATTTGAAAGTAGTTCTGGTTGTTTAGTAGAAATGAAGGTTCGATAAAAAATTACTCTAATCGGGTGTATCTAATATTTTAGACTTAGTGATTCTACTTGTGGTTGTTTCAGGACCAAGTTATGCTCGTGAGTAGTATCTTAGATGTGAGTGAATAATGAGAAGTGAAAATAAATCAATTGTGAGTACTAGTATGGAAATTTTTGATTGCAAAATGACTAATTGACGACGTTTCTTGGTTAGGTGTGATGTTCTAGGAAATGAAAGAAAGGTAGTAATGGTGTTATACTATTCAAATTAAATTGGAAAACTGAGGCTTAGGAAAGAAATGTGTGATGATATGTTGGGTAAAATAATAATTTTTGGTTTGAGGATGAGATGACAAGTATGTAAGAGGAAGTATTTTATAATTCGCGAGGGATGTGGAAAGAATAGTACTTGAAGTATTATGATAGTTAGATAATGAGGTGACAGAGTGTTCTACTTTTGGTGAGATATCTAAACCATGAAATTGAGGTGTTTGTAACTATCTTTGGAGTTAGGTAATGAGAAATGTTTTCTTTATAAATTATCAGAGGTTGACCTTATGTTGGAAGGAGATTGGTGAAAAGAGTTTTAGTGTGTGGTCATCTTATTGTATAATTGTAAAGGTCATTTGGGTTGTATTATTCGTTGGTATGAGTTAGTATTGGGAGAAACCATGGATCTAATGGATGAGTATTGTGAGTCATGATTAATGGAAGTGAGTTAGAATAAACTAAAAAGATTGACTGAGCAATTGGCGATTGAGTAGTCTTCGGTATAGTGTAGAGAAAGATGTAACTCAATGATATTTATCATTCGAGGATGTTTAGTGAAAATTGTAGTTGGGTTGACAGGAACAATTTTTATCGGCAAGGTTACTTGAATTGAGGAGGAGGATGTTGGGAATCACAGTTGGGTATACCTTTAAATTTTGAGTATGAAAGAGGTCATGAGTTATAACTACTCTAGATGAGAGCAGGGGAAAGGTTGAGATGAAAAATATTAATTATGATGAAAATGATAAGGCAAAAATCATGAAAAATATAGAATCACTTGGAGAAGTACGAGTCTTCCTTAAGGACCTATGCATATGGTGAGTCGTATTATAAAATAAGAGATGTTTAGATCATGTTTCGACATGTAATAAAGATGACCAAATGTTAAACCTTGATGACAAATTCTAAAATAAAATGTTGAGTTTTATATTAAGACAAATGTGTTTAGAGTTTAAAATAATAGAGGGTACAGAGGCATACAAGTGAATAATCAAAGTAGCGCAGTACAAGTGTGGTGGACTCTTATTTATTAACTTTCGAGAGTGGCGCTTGTATATTTATTTTAGCCACGATGTTTGTTGTTGCACAATGGTAATAGGGTCAAATGACCTAGAAGTAGAGTATCATTATAAGCTTGTGAGTAAGATGAATACTTAAGTGTCATTAAATTAGAGTTGGGTTAATTCTAATGTTTGGACTACTCTTAAATGTGATCATCTGTTTTGAATCAATAATTAGGCTTGTTGCCATGAGTTTTGAAATAAAGATGAAATATTGATTTCTTATAAATCTAGACAATTTGAGCATAGATGGTGAAAATAATAAAAATTGGCTATTTTGTCAATCCTTCGGGAATGTGTGAAATGGTGGTCAAGGGGTGAGAGTGGTACCCCAGTGTTGTGAAAATTATGGCATATAGTCGTGGGTGGGTGTGTATCACCCTATTGTTGAAAGTATTTGATTTGTTAACTATTTCCATATGCTAGAGTGTGGCATTGTTGGAAAATTAACTGATGACTAAATATGAAATCAAGCGTGTGATTAATGGGGTGTTATCGCCAACGTTAGTTTTTATTGTTATGTGATTTCTTGGAAGAGTGGTGGTTGTTGATTGGTCCCTAAAGGCAATGCGCACCCTGGTTGTTGTTGTTTTTTTTGAAAGTAAAATTTATTCAAACTTAATGGAGTACGATACATAAAACTTGACCGCGAATTAACCACCACAATTTACCAAAGAAAACCTATGCTATAAGAAACTAGAGAACACACAATCACACCTGAAAGTCCCGGAACCCAAATGAACACCCAGCTAACTGAGAGCTAAGTGCATTGAATATCGCCATTAATCCATAGCTACCTCACATCTGCACTCCAGATTTTCCAAACCAATCCAGATCTTCCATTAAACTACCTATCTACACGCTAGATCTTCCAGACCCAGCCAAAAACCTCGCATCAGAACTCACAATCAAGCCATCCGAACAGCAATAACACAATGAGACTCCAGCAATACAGAAACTGAGACCAACAATATGCCACAGATCTGCACCGAGAGTCTAAATAAGGAGGTAACGACGCAAACTTCATCCGCTTCTTTGATCTCTGATTAAGCACTATGATTATGCCTTGAAGATTACTAATAACATCATTTTGAGTGTATGAGTCGAGGTTGGTTGTCTTTATACATTGATTTGGCTCATTATCGTGTTGTGATGTTAAGAAGGAAAGAATTTAAAATTCTTAGGTGTTTCTACTTATTTGGTGATTTCTTAGATATATTGAATTATCTTAAAATGAGAAAAACGTGATGTCTTGAATCGTGTGGTGAAATTTGGTTATCTAGATTGGGAGGTTGATTGAGAAGTTGTTGATAAGAAAAATTTTAGGTTACTTAAAAACCTTTGTGTTGATAATAGTTATTGAACTAAAGGCTATGTTGATTTCGTGGAGTAGAGTTATGTTCATAAGATGGGTTATGAAAAGTGATAATAATCTTATGATAACATGTTATCTTGAGGGTTAGTAAGTGGAATTTCTAGAGGTAATGAAAATAAAAGTATTGATTTTGTTATGACTGTCATGAGTGATTATCACTAAAATTATTTTGGGGTGATTTAAGGGTAATTTGGTGAAGG
This sequence comes from Monotropa hypopitys, assembly GCA_002855965.1. NCBI lineage: Eukaryota > Viridiplantae > Streptophyta > Magnoliopsida > Ericales > Ericaceae > Monotropa > Monotropa hypopitys. Next base: position 7,693 of record NMUG010004299.1, on the reverse strand, counting down.
CATGTATGATGTAAGTCTTTAAACATTGATGTTAGTGAAGATGCAAAAGTTTTATGGATGAGAGTTGGTATTGGAGGAGGGAAAGTGTTAAGAGTGGGAATGCTAGAAGTGGAACTGGAAAACTTGGGAAATTTTGAGGATCGATATCCTTGTACCCTGAAATATGGAGTGATGGAAGGGTTTGTAAGAAATTTTTTAATTGTGTAGGTTTTTGGGCATTGTAGAAATCTTAGAAAAGTGGAATGTGAAGGTGTTTAGTTGTGTTGTTTTAATTTTGAGGACGAAATTTCCTAAGAGAGGGTGAGTTGTAACACCCGTATCAATTTTAAAATATTTTAAATTGATTTATTATTAATAAAATATGGATAAGAAAAGATAAAATGTATAAAAGTGGTTAAGAAGGTTTTTAGTCTTTTAATAAGAGTTTTTAAATAAAATTAAGTTATATATATACATACTACCTTATGTATTATAATTAGAAGGGGGTAGGCAAGGGTAATTAGAGAGTAGAATGGAGGGTAAAGATGTCTTTGAGGTTAAAAATCTGATTAGGTTTGATGGGAATGACTAATCTCTCATTATCCTTAATCCTATTGTTCTTGAGGATGGCTAAGGACGATATGGAGAAACCTATAGGAAGAATTGGCCAAAAGAGGGTGAATCGAAGATCTTTTGAAGGAGATTTCTTCTACAACGTTGTTCCTAACTGTGGTGACTGGTATCCAGAGAGGTCTTCGGCTTCCTCTGTGCTAGTCCGAACGGTAGAGAACAGGTACTTCAGTCGGCCGAGCAGGTCACCTATAAGAGAAAAGGGATTCACCTGCTTGGCTCTTATAAAACAAGGGTCAGTGCCCACCGGTCGGTAGTGACCGAGAGGGGCCTCCGATGGCTATGTCAGTAACTATAGAAGAGGCAATCAGAAACTGAAAGAGCAATCGGAGAGATTCAGGATTAGATCAGATTGATCAGCCCCATAAACAGTACCTTGATGGGGTATTTATAGCCCAACCTGACTTGGTGCCAAAAATGCAAGCGTGCGGTGCATACGGGGAGTTCTTGGTGCTAAGGTTAGCCCTACGATGCTGTTGGGCCATTGGACCGACCCGAGCCACGTCAGCAGTTGTACGGCCGACTCGTGTGCTGTCTGCTAGAGGTTGTATTCCATGTCACTGCCGATGGTGGACCCTTTCGGCATAGAACCATCCGTCGGTGGAAGTTGTTCCTCCAAGTGGGGGTGGAAGCGCGGGCTTCCTTGACGTTTGGTCCGGGTATGCCGGAGGTTGAAGTATGCTGCATGGAAGGCCCGACTTGGCTCCTTCAGGTGTCCAGTGAGTTTGTTTTGGGTGGTGAAGGACACATGATGAACCACCGGTTCTGTCTCTCAATTGCAGTAGTATGGAGAAGGTCCGTGTCACGCCCCGGATTTTCAAACTATTTTTTTTTTGAAATGGAATAAAAGAAAGGTTTATTGTGAAACTATATTTACCAAACTACAAACAAGGGGCCGTGAATTATAAAACATTACCCTTTAAAAATATTTATATAAACATGCGGAATTTGAACAATAACAATCTTTTAACTTCTATAAACTTGCCTTCAATAAAATAACATTATAACTCTTTAAGTAAAGGGGAATGCCTGTAGGCTACAAGGGCAAAAGTAGGAGAAAAACTGTAGTACATAAATGAAACAAGTATGAAATACTCATCACACTGAAAGGACCTGGAGCAAGCCAAAGCCAACTCCTCACTACTAGCTATCCAATCCTGCAACCCTGCAAAGAACTGTAGAAAAAGGTTGAGTCATAAAGACCCAGCAAATATGCACATATCAAGTGCAAACGTAACTATGGTGACATGTGCAAGTGGTGTGAATTCCTATGATGCAATCCCAAGCATGACAAAGTCTCACGACCTCAACACCACTACCAAGTCACTAACCAAGTCCAAGGTATGAGTCTAACCAAGACTTTTATCAACACAAGAGTACTAAGAGAAAACCCAACCATTTTCCTTCACTCAAGCCAACTATCACGTAAGTCACAATCCTCTCTCTTTACCAAGTATTTCCATCTACACATTTAATCAACGCGTACTATCACAAGGGTCACAAGGACCAAGGATCCCAACTACGACCGCATGACATGGTGAACTATCACCACCACTAGGGAGGACGCTCTCAAGAACACAACCCATCTACAATAAGGCCCAAGCCTTCTATTATTCATATAGGAACGTATCTTTACCATGGCTAATTCCATGACTTAGCCAAATATCTACAACGGGCTAATTCCACGACTTAGCCTAATATCCACAACGGGCTAATTCCACGACTTGACCAAATAACCACAATTCACCTAACTGTATCATATCCGACTATCCTCTATATATGTATATATATATAGGTACACATTGGTGAATTGATTATGTTATTTAGATAGTGTGTTCGAATCCTGGCTCAACATTACTTTGAAACCAAGTCACACGAGTCTCGACCGCCTCACTAAATAAGGACCGACTTACCCCAAATGTGGACTACATTTTGAAAGGGTCGCATGAGTTTCGAACCGTCCCACGAATAAGGATCGGCCTACCCCAAACATGGACCATCATGTTGAAAACCAATTTGGTAAACCATTAAGCCCGGGATCGATTTAGAGTTTCCTTGGCGAGAACAAGGATAGACTCACTCACGTCGAAGTGCCACGAGGAATGCACTAACATACGAGGTGTCACGAGGAATACACCATCACACACGAAGTGCCACGAGGGATGCACTACTACACGAGGTGCCACGAGGAATGCACCAAATACGAGGTGTCACGAGGAATACACCAACTCACAAAATGCCACGAGGGATGCACCATCTAACAACAATCAAGGGCCACATCGTTTGGCCTCCTACACCACACTCACAATTTGGTTATTTAAAGTTGGTTGATTAATAGGTGAATTGAGTAGATTTTCGAGTGCTAATCAAAGGAGACGAATTCTCCAACAAAGGCAACGAGTTTGCCAACGAGGGACGAGTTTCTAAATTGATGGTGACGAATTCACCTAAATCATCCTATCACGAGTGTCGATAGCCTAGGGACAAGTTCCCTAGTCTAGTATGACAAATTCACACACACAATCCCAATTCTCTTCACCAAGGCATTCCAACAAACACCTAACGCGCACAAGTGCACACAAGGGTCCTAGTCACCAAGGACACTTAGTTTATCATCCCAAGATCTCAATCATAAGTCCAAGACCACACACATAAGCCAAGGGCCTAAACAAAGTCACCCAAATTTCTCCTAGACCACACACAAGGGCCTAACCAAGACTCGACAATTCTACGGAGCCAAGACTTATACTCGTAAGCCTCTCGGATATTTTATCAAACACCTTGCGGGCCCAAGATCACCGCTTAATTCCACTATAATTGACTCCTGGGACAAAACCCCCCAAATTCTCATCAAAATCCCTTAATTCAATTTCAAGTCCTAGGCATGAAATCAACTACCATACATCCTCACAATCACCAAGAATTTCTAATTCTAATGCAAGGATGACATCAATTTTATTTCATCAAACATGTAGAGTGCATAATTTCCAAAACATGGGTTTTTAAGAAAAATCTTTGAATTTAATCTTATAAATCAAATTGGTGACCTAGCATAATAACGCGAGCACGAGATAGGACCGTAATTACCTTAAGCTCCAACAATGGCGGAAACCCTAGCTGCGAAATCCTCGGCACCGATGAACCTATACACGTCAATGGAAAGATCATGACAATGGGAACACAAGTCCCTAAAGGACCAACAAGAGAAACCCACTTTTAAGAATGACTTACCCGAAAATTTGAGAAGGTGACGTCAATACATAGCTTACCAGAAAGCTCTTGCCACGGAGAGCAACCTTTCTCCTTGGGATTTCTTGATTTGAGCCCTCTAAAGCCTTGGTCTTGAGGAGAGAGGGGAGAGCATCAATGGAGGTTAGATATATATATATAGAGTCTAGGGTTGTAATGAGGGAGAAGAAGAGCCCCCAAAATGATTTTAAGGCTAAGGGTTCATTTTTGGGTGAAATGACCACAAGACCCCTCATTAAAACACAAAAATTCACATTTTCTACGACCGTCGTCCGGACGAAGCCCCACCGTCGTCTGGATGAAACCCCTTCATCCGGACGGGAAACCCCGTCGTCCAGACGACCACTCCTGAGTCGTTTTACAGCCTCCCTGCTGAGCTCGTCCAGACGAGCCTCGGCCGTGGTCCGGACGACCATACCAGAAAATTTCCAGAATTTGAAACGCGTGACCTCCTAGGGTATTTCGATCATAACGTCTTCGTCCGACCTCCGATTGAGGTGATCCAAGTTACGTTGGATTCGTAATCAAATCCTCTACCTCATCCTAAGGTCAACCACCTTAAAATCACACTAATATTTTAAGATAAAATAAATTAAGATTCCAAATCTAATTTAGAATACGAATTTATATTCCGGAAATTTCTTTATAAAATACGGGTCGTTACAGTCTGTGAGGCCAGCAGCCCTGGATTGCTTCGTGAGGTATGGGGTGGGGTCTAGAATGACCGTTTGATCCAGTCGGAGGGGTCCAGCCCATGCCCGGTGAGGTCTGGCTACCACAATAGCCCCTCAATTCTTTTAACCTGATGGAAAGGATTAATCATAACCTGCCAGACGTCGCCCAATCTATTTGTCTGATCGTGATGCTATGGCCAGAGGCATGTTGCCGGTCGTCGAGGTATAGAGTTGGGTCATCGTCAACACACGTGTTGTCCGGAGTGTCTGTAGGCAGTCATGATTGCTTTGTAACCATTATTTCGAAACATACACATGGCATCTTTTGATTGGCTGAGGGCATCAACGTGTGCGGATGGGACGTCTAATGGAAGCTGCCTCGAGTCTCGCACTGGTCGTTGATTGGACAGAGCCACCGCCTCACAGATCGTGCGAGGAAGTTGTCCTATTATCTCTCCCTTCCCCTATAAATATGATGGGAGGGAGACTGGGACATCACCTATGATTTTAGCTCTCTAACGCCCTAGCATCTGGTCCTCAGTCTTCGAATCTTCGAGCTTCCGGTCTTCAAGCTTCATCAGATCTTCAGGTATCACCTGGACTCTTCAAGTTGTGTTTTTATTTTTGTTTTGAGTGATCTCCTACCCGATCAGTGGGAGGTTTGTTGGTCCGACTGCCTATGTGCAGGACTGATGCCCTTTTGTCGGTGGGTCCTGTATCCATGGGCAGAGGGTACGTAGAGTCGACGCAAGCCCCATTTCTGGGGGGTTTATCGCCCTCTAACTTCCATTATTGGTTGTGTCCGGTAGGACGTGAGCATAAGATGTCGGACTCCAGCAAAACCCGATCAAACTCTGACTTGGAGACCAGTTCCGATCAACGGCCTCGGTATCCATCAGCACCATCTTGTTCTGAGACTGTAAGGGAGGCGGTCGGCAGCGAATCCTCGTCTCCAACGCCATTGAATGTCATTCTTCCTGCTATTGCTGTGGAGGAGGAGGAGAGAGTTGATGTTGAAGAAGTAGATAAGGCTGTCAGACCATTCGGCAGACGCCTCTAACCCTACCTCCGACACTCTAGTGGGCACCCCTCTCTGCTGGTTGACTTCATGCACAGATATTCCATCCCGCCCGATGTCCTATTCGAACTGCTCTTCGAGCCCAAGAAGGTTCCCTGTGCCGATAACCAGGTGTCCTTCCCCTGATGGTCATCGCCGAGGGGTGTCACGACTCGTATTTTTAAAATATGTTTCCGGAATTAAATTCACGACTCTATTCGGTTTATGGATCTTAGTATAGACTTTTTAGATTTTATTAACGATTAAAAGTCGGTTTTGGACTCCTCCATAGTTCATACATATAGTTCATGGTTGATTCGGAGTGTCTTGGGGAAGTCCCGGGGACCCTTGGCATTGAAATTTAGTTTCAGGAGGAGTTTGCATCGGTGTGTATGAGATTTTAGAAGTTTGCATCGGTGCAGGGAATGGCTGCACCGGTGCACAAACCTTCTGTTCACTTCTGGGCAAGTTTGCATCGGTGCAAAGTGGAGTTGCACCGGTGCACAAACTTACTGTTCGAAATTCTGAGGAGTTTGCACTGGTACAGAGCTGTCTTGCACCGGTGCACAGAGGCATTTCTGGCAGATTTTGTGCCCATTAAGGGTACTTTGGTCTTTTCACATGGGGTATATATATATATATGTGTGTGTGTTATATGTATGTGGAAGGGCATTTTAAGCCCAGATTTCATTCTCTCCCTATCTCTCCTCCAAAGTGCTCTCTCTTTCTCTCAAACTCTCTCCCAAATCTCTCCTTCTCTCTTAGATTTTGCAAAATCTGTCAAGCTACTGGGGAGATCATCTTCACAAATGTCGACGAGCGCGGCAAGGGCTACGCACCTATGGTCTCGTAATGTGGCGGTATGAAGGGTCCCTCACCTAGGGATTTCGAGATTTTTTTGTCTCCGGTGGGTAAAATCCTTAACTCTTATTAAGTGTGTGTGTGTGTGTGTGTACATAGGCTCGAGTTGATAGCCATAACATGTATATTACCGTTTGTTGCTTAGAGTTATATTATGGTGGAATTGAGCAGTGATCTTGGGCCCCTAGTTGTTTGATGTAATGCTCTTAGAGGCTTAGGCACACCACATGTTTGACGAATTTCTCGTGAGGAAAGAATGACTTGTAATTTAGAAATTTGTAGGGTGATTGGTGGCCATTGGATTTTAAGGCCGCCAAGCGTTCGATGAAACGCCCGTGTGAACCTTAGATCGCGTTTTGGGTTTATAGTGACATTGGAATTGTCGTAGGATAAGTAAGTGGAATACTTGAGTGTATTGAATCGTTGAAATCATAATAAGTCCCCTTGAACTTATGGGACGCCGAGTGTTCGGTAACATTATTAAATGGGTGTTGAAATGGGAATTTTTGCGTTTGAGTCCCTCCCTTCAGGTTTGATGGACTTGGGCATTCCGTAGCCCCGTTGTGGTAGGATATTGGTTTTGAAACCCTTGGTTGAGGTTAAATGGTCTTGGTGGTTGTTTCCCTTGGATTGTGTCACGCCCCGGATTTTCAAACCATTTTTTTTTTGAAAACAATTTAAATAAATGCAGGGGAGATCATTACTTGTCATTCAAATCTATTCAGTTGAATTCTCATTACATACATGATATAATATGAAGTGTAAAGCGGAAGCAAGGTACAATGCCGAAACCGGCTACAACTGAACAGAAACTGAAACTGAAACTACAGTACAAGAATAAAAGAACTACCACGACAAGTACTAAACAAGGCTCAGCTGAGGCTGAGAAGAACGGTGCAAGCTGCAGCTGGAACTGTCCTGCCTAACTCAAGAAAACCCAGCAGCTGACTCCACTCCAAGGTCAGCTAGTCCTGCAACACAGACTAGAAAAAGGAAAAGAAAGAGGGTCTGAGCAAACCACGGCTCAGCGACGGTAACAGCTAAAGACTACAAGGCATGCACTAGATCGTGCAACCCTAAGTGTAAACCCAAGTAACAGTAAAGCCAACAGTGAAGTGAACACACGCACGCACTACAGGAGTGACTGAAAACCTCATCGATAGACAAATACCGATATGTAACCCAAGACTACCACAACCAACACCCAAAACCACCATCACACACACAAGCCAAGACCACTGTA